>RJWK010000521.1:34818-92037 GCA_004363435.1 Platanista minor | reverse complement strand
AATAACAGCTGCTCTTTATTGAGCTACTTCCTTTTATATTATTCTTATCATCGTCATTACCAGTGACCTGATTGCCACCATTTATTAAGCACCTACTCCATGCAGACCCTGGGTCAAAGCTCTGCACTTTTTATTTCTTGTGTTTACATGCCTGAGTGAGAAGAGCTCTTACCAGTGCTTCACAGTTGAGAAAACTGAGACACTAACAGTTTAAATAACTTATTCACATTTTCACAGTTAGTAAATAAGGGAGCTGGCATAGAAACTCAGCTTTATCTGATTCAGAGTCCTTTGTCATTTCTCTTCCCCACTTTCCTAGTCATGACCTTTTCACCTGGCCCAGTAGCTCAATCCTTGTAAATCTCAGGTTCACTCTTTCAATGAAAACTCTCTTCAGTCACAAAGTTCACTAGCATCTTCCTCTGTCTCTGTCTTCATCAGCCCAGGCTGAGGGCTGGGCGGCTTAAACAAAAGACACTTATTTCTCACCGTTTTGGAGCCTGGGAAGTCTAAGATCAAGGCACCAGCAGCTTTGGTGTCTGGTGAGGAGGGTCCACTTCCTGGTTCACAGGTGGTCATCTTTCTCCTGTGTCCTCACATGGTGAAAGGAGTGAGAGAGCTCTCTGGAGCCTCTTATAGACAGGCACTGATCCTATCCTGAGAACCCCACCCTCATGACCTAATCACCTCCCAAAGGCCCCATCTCCTAATACCATCACATTGGGGGTTAGGATATCAACATACGAATTTTGGGGGGACACAAACATTTAGCCCATAACGGTCTCTCCGGCACTATGTTGAAAACAGCAGATTGAGACCGTTTAGAGGCTGGTGAAGCTGACTAAGTTACCAGCATTAGAAGGAAATGAGAAGAAATAGAAAAGAACATAGAAAATATCATAGGGCATCATGTAGTAAAGATTAGAAGTATTTTCTCAGTTATGCATATACCATATTTCACTGAATCAAAGTCATAATCTATTGGAAGACACAGAATTTTATGTACCACTTAGAAAGAGAAATTGCTGCCAATTAATGGCAAGATGTCACAGTTTATAAGACTCATCCAAATTTCCAAGAGGTTAAAATGTGGAAAAAAATCTGTGTCAGAGGATGATGGAGTACAGGGTACACATATACTCACTGGGTCACTCTGTAAAATGTATTTCCTGCTGTGGGTCATGGCCAATAGAGTTTGAAAACCTTCATCCTTTTTGATGGGGGAGGTGACTGGGGAGTCCACACAGTGGCTGGAGCTGCCAAGAGTACCCACTGTGGCCAACCCGTGAGCGTGCCCAGCCACGGGCAACCTGAGCTACAAGGTGCCCTGCAACTTGCCCCTTGGACAGCCACACTCCGACAAGGCTTGGGGTGACCCACCTCGTGCCAGGGCCAAACATTAATGAAGGTGCCTGACCTTTCAGAAAAGTGGCCCAGAGGTGTTCCTTCCTCAGGTTTATATTACATGGAGAGAAGGTCCTGACTAGACAGCATCAGGTAATTAATTGAGGTGTGTGGGAGAAAATCAAAGGGAAATTGATATATCCCAGGCAATACTCCAAAGGCTCAGAGCTGGAAACTGTAGAGGATAACTGAAAGGCCAGCCCAAGATATTGCAAGGGAAATTCTGACTTCTGATAGGAAGTTTGATGGATGGAAAGAGAGGGGAGAAGGGCTTTAGAACCTTGGGTTCAAATTTGACCTTGGTCTGTATTCTTAATTAGTTCATTCAACCAACCAATACTTAAAGAGCACCCAAGAAAGTCAGGCGTTGTGCCAAGCTGCTGGAGATCACAAATAGCATGTCAGATCAGAACTGACTTCAGTCTCACTGTCTGTGGTTTCATACTTTGTTTCCCCACTTCTTCCTTCTCCGGAGCCGCACAACATCCTTAGGGGCCCCGGCTGCAAGCTCACACCAATGCTAGCTCCCAAGCCACTCCTGACTAAGTCTGGGGGGTGTCGAAGTGTTCGTTGGTCCTGCCTGGTAGAGATCGGCATCAAGTCCCAAGTTTCACTGCGTGGAAGCTGCCCCTGCTGGGGTCCTTCCTGTTGCCTCAGGAACCTGAGTTACAGCACTGCCTGCTTCCTGCTGGAATTATGAGCCGTAAATTCACTTCATGCTGTGAGCCCCAGTCACAGTCGATCCAGTTGCCCTACCTAAGGTCTCAGTGCCCTCTAATAACGAGCCTAGCTAAAAATATATTGGCCCTGTACTAAGATATGTATGATCTTCTTATAGCTCTTGTAATCCTTTCCATAGTCCTGTGTGATAGCTCCTGTTATACGTTTATCTTACAAATGAAGAGACTGAGGCTTATTCTATCTCTTGCCAGTCCCTTTGGCATGTACTACTTAACAGGCGCTAATGGCATTCCCGCCTGGCGTTTCAACTGTCCTGTCACCAGGAATTCCTCACTGCCCTGCCCCATGGGCCCAAACAGGAAATGGCGAGGTTTCCGCAAGTTCAAGGGGAGCGCTCAGTCTTCCTATATCCTAGAGTGATTCCATTCAGCTGCAAAGCAGAAGAGCTTCCAGGCTGCTAAAGTGAGGTACGCGCTGCCCTACTAAGTGTGTATATAGATGATCTGAGCAGTGGACAAACGAGGCTGAAATACTAGTTCACGTCCTGGATCAGCCTTTGCCTACTGTGTAGCCTTGAGCCAGTCCTTGAATTTCCCTGGATTCAGTTACCTCATCTGTCAAGTGCCTAAGGCCCTCCCAGCACCCACATTCAGGGATCAATGAAGGCAGGGGGCATTATTGTTCAGGTAGGGGTGTGTGTGTGTGTGTGTGTGTGTGTGTGTGTGTGTGTGTGTGTGTGTGTGTGCATGCGCACGGAATAAGAACAGAGCTTGTATTACATGCCGAGAATTGTGTGCATGGTATCATGCTGCGTGCTGATGTTCTATAAAGCAGCAGAGAGGGTTTTGTTTTCCTTTCTTTTTTTCACTTTTTCAATTTGTTCAGAATTCCTCTCTGAGCCCCCTCCATGGGCAGATGTTGGGCAGAGGAACAGAAATCTCTACATGCTGGGCTGAAAACAGGGCTAGAGGCAGAGGAGATTCTGTGCAGAATCTAGGAAATCACTCTTTTGGCCCAAGGGAAGAGCTGTCTTACAGGGAGCGGAAAGGGGACAGGATCATTCGTCCCCATTTCTTCAGGAAATAGGCAGCGCAGCCCTATCAGGCATAATTTGAGCATCAAACTGAGTTACTCCAGAGCCTAAAGAGAACTTCCTCTCCAAAGGGATCCATGTTGCCTGCCCTTCCTTTAGCCAGGGATGGCATTTGCATTTTTCTGAAGGAGAGATTCAAGTGCCAGTGTAATGTGTAGCGAGCCCAGAGTGAAGTGAGCCTCCCGAGTACTTGTGTACCCTGTAAGGGGTCGGCCTTCACGGAGCTGCCCGCTCTCAGCGGCTGAAACCTGATTCTCACAGGCATCTGTCTCTTCATCCAGCAACACCTACAGGGGCTCTGTAGGTAACCAGGGCATCTGTGCAGTGTGACTGACTCCATGCTCCAAACTGGGAACCACGTGCAATTTCCCTATGAAATTAACATTGACGCGTGTACATACAGTAAACTCCCAACATTCCTCAGCGGGGCCCTGAGAGACCCTTGCAGTTTCTCTTCACCGAGAATTTGGTAAAACCTCTTAAAAGTGAACGAGTCTTGGTGCCAACTCGGTCTGAGTTCCGTTTCTGAGCTCTGTTGATCTCTGCATACGTGCCACCTATGGTCTCTCCTCTGTGTGGGACGGGTTGTGTAATCCAGGTAGATCATGGGGCGCTCTGTGGTTCCTATGGCAACCAAACAATAATTAAACACATTTCAATTCTTTACTTGTCTTTTGATGAAATGCAAAAGGCGAGTGTGCATCCTTAATTTGGCATAAATCTCTTAAAAATCTCTCCAACCCTTGTTGCTTTTCTGAATAACCTCCTGCTAGATCTCATGCACCTCCAAACTCTCTCCCTCCATCCTTAGCCCTTGTGGCGGGCTGCCCCCCTCCTTACACCTTTATTGTGTAGATCAAAAATCTCTCTGATTTCCTTAGCATTCTCTCCACTGCATCCCTTACCTGAAATCTCAGCAAGAAAACGAGGCCAAGATCTGACCCAGCAAACGAACAAACAGAATTCTCCTGGTGGGGACGGGGAGATTCAGGAAAACTCATACGTGGGTGTTCTTCAGCCCTGTTACATTCACTTCCTTCTATGGGGCCCTTGTTACTATTTACACTATTCTCCATCTCTGCTAATACAGGTGCTCAAAGGGCACTAAAAGTATAATCATTATCCATTGTTGTGTTTTTTTTTTGCAGAGACTTTTATTCCCTCAGTAAGCTCTGCCAAAGGCTGACTGTTGGCTCTATTTGTTAAACAAGAGAGAGCTTTGTTCTGTGTGGCTTTTCTCTAAACCTGAGCTTTCTATCCATCCTCAGCATGGGGCAACGGGGAGATTTTCTGCCGCCCCCTTTGGGGAGAACAGTCACTTCCTGATTGGGATTTGAGCTGAAAAATGGGTCTCCATTGGGAAGAAACATAGATGGCCCGGCACTTCCTGTGTTGCACCATTAACCAGCCCCTGTCCCCTCCCTAGGAGGCAGCTGCTCTAGGCAGTTCCTTTTTGGGAGTTGGATGGTCAGTAATAAGTAGGCGACTCAGGATACCGGAGAGAGAACCTTTGGACTTAAAATCAACCCAGTGAGCATAGGATAAACATCAGAGACTTTTTTTAGAGCAGATTTAAAAGGAGGTGAGAAGCAAAAGATTCATAACGTGACGGGACCGTGGAATTCTGGAAAAGGGCCCAGAAGGAGAAGCTGTGGCTTTCAGGATAAGCTGCCTGATTTTGCAGTTTTACTGAGTGCAGACCCTGGAGAAGGGATGAAGTCAGAGCTTTGCCTGCTCACGTTTCTTCATAACGATGTTTCACATGATACAGGGCTTGCCAGTTTACCACATGCTTCCACACGCATTACCTCATCTTGTGTCTCTTAAGCAGACTGACCCCTCTGGAGGTAGCCCATGTGAGGAGTGAGTCCCAGTTCACGTCCAGCATTCTTACCCCTGCCTGTCACCACTCAGTCCCGCATCCTTTCCTCCAAACAGTCTTCCTCAACACCCCACAGTCTGGGTTGCATCTCCTCGCTTCCCAGGGCATCTTCTCACCGTCACGTCACTCATTAGACTCTGGGACAGGCTTCTCTTCATTCTCTTGCTTTGGGGAGAGGAGGCAGAGAAGGGAAAAAACAGTAACTGGCACATTATCAAGCCTGTGACTCCTGGGACAATGGGAGCTCAGTCCCCCTGCGGGGACTCTTCAAAACATGCCTTGGAGTTTTTGCAACTGAGGGACAGGGAAGCTAGGAAATACCCACCAACTGCCCATCCATCCTTGGCTGAGGGCAGTTCCAAGGCTACTAAATCCTTGGGAACTTTTGGCTTGTTCTCTGCAGGGATGCAGTGTGCTTCACAGGTGGTGGGGAAGGGGTGATCGGACCTCAGGCAGTGGTTCTCAGTAAGCAGCCTTCTGGGGGTGGGGCACTGGCACGGTCTGTTACACCCATCACCTTATTCTAGTCTGACTCTTAGAGCACAGGTTCCCAGCTCCCAGTACTTTGTCCAGCAGTCTCAGTAAATGTGGGTGTTTGCCTGAGAACTAAGCTCCTTGACAGATAACACTTGGCATCAGTCTCTTAGTGATGCTGACAAAAGCATGGCTCTTAATAGCCACTAGTGTGGGAAGTGAAAAGATCCCTTGTCAGCCCAAACACCCTTCTATTAGAACTTGTGAACAAAAATGTGGGAAAAAAAGATCTTCCCACCTACCCCAGCAAAAATACGTGTCTTTGGTATGAGTCCCTTCCTGATGTGAAGATCTCCTCCCCAGCCCCTCTCCTCTCTCTGAGCTCATCTTTCGTACGCAGAAGGGAGGTGTCGGGGCAGGGTGGGGAGCCACGGAGGTGGCCACAGCAGCTAGAGGGGACCAGCTGCATGAAAGAAGAAGGAATGGGAGCAGAACTGGGAGATGGAGACCTTGGGGCTGACCTGCTTGCTGAGAAAGGGCACTTTGTTGCTCTGGAGGGACGGTGGGGAACAGACAGACAGACAGACTGAGGGTTGAAACAAACAACCAGGGGAAAACCTGCTCCTTTGCTGCCCCAGGCAGCTTGTTTTGTTTTTAAACTTTTATTTTATATTGGAGTATAGTTGATTAACAATGTTGTGTTCGTTTCCGGTGTACGGCAAAGTGATTCAGTTATACGTACACATGACCTATTCTTTTCCAAATTCTTTTCCCATTTAGGTTGTTACAGGACATTGAGCAGAATTCCCCGTGCTATACACTAGATCCTTGTTGGTTATGGTTATCTATTTTAAATATAGCAGTGTATACGTGTCAATCAAAAAACAAAACAAAACAAAACAAAACCCAGGCAGATTTTAATTGGTGGTCCAGCTCGTGCTTTCTGTCTGTGCATCAGTTAGCCCCTAGTGCTAGGAAAAAAGGGGAGCTTCCAAAAAGAGCTTGGGTGGGGACAACAGCAGAACAGGAGAGGAGGACGGGGAGGAGGGAAAGCTGCTTTGCATGTTCAGAAGGGTCTGTGGTCAGCCTGCCGGAGGGCCTGTCTCTTTTCTCTCTTTCAAAACTGGGGAGAATTAGACGGGTGTGCAGTGTGTACGTATGTGTGTGCATGCATGTGCCCGTGTGTCATTGCCATGTGTCTCTAGCTGTGTGAGCATGGGGTTTGAGCAGTTGTAGGTTGTTTGTCTCGGTCACTTAGTGCATCGGTATGCGCATGTGTGCATCTGTATCCGTGTGTGTCTGTGAGCCATGTGTGGGATTGTGTATCTAGGAACAGACCCTCAGGCCTATTTGTTCCCTAGAAGGGAGAAAAGTGAATGAGTGAGAAAGCTTCCGTTAAGGTCTTCTCAGGTGCGGAAAGCAGCCCAGAGACATGTTCCCCACAAACCTGGGTCCTGGGAAAGAAATCAGGGCAGCCGTATGGAGATGGAAAAAGGAGGGGCAGGCATCTTCCCAAGCTTGTCTTCCTAAGCTTGTCATTAACTCCAGTACCAGCCAGGGTGTGTCCTATTAGCTTTGTGGGACAGGAGGTGTCCTAACACTGAGGTTTGGGGCCAGATGGCCTGACACACGGTAGGGTAATGAGAAAGACTAGAGGCAGCCTTCTCTCCAAGGCTCCTGTGCTGGTCGGGGGCATTAGGGGGAGCCAGAGCAAGCAGAAGTCATTCTGTTTCTTTTTTTGAAAATTTCTTTTGCGTTATGGTTTATTACAGGATATTGAGTATAGTTCCCTGTGCTCTACAGTAGGACCTTGTTTTGTATCCATTCTGTAAATAATAGTTTGCATCTGCTAATCCCCAACTCCCAGTCCATCCCTCCCTCACTCCCCCCACCCCCTGGCAACCACAGTCTGCTCTCTCTGTCTGTGAGTTATTCTGTTTCTTATTAATGATCATTTCTTTTTCAAATCAGTGAATCCTTATAAACATTATAGCATTTCAGAAATGCACAACTTAAAACATGAAAGTCTCCCATGCTCCTGTTAGCATTTTGGATATATATTAATATGCATATATATAATATATCTGCATACTTTTGCACATATATATATATATAAAACACTATTACTTTTTATAAAAACAAAATGATACCATATTGTTCTGCAACTTGCTTGCTTTCTCTAAATAACATTTCGTGGACATCCTCCGTGTCAATTCAAATGGTCATTGAAATGGCACGACACTATTCCTCTGTGTGGGTGGGTTACAATCTGTTGTTCATCCAGCCTCTCCATGAAGGACATTATCATTGCGTTTTTCTAAGTTTGTGGTTGCAGTGAGCATCCCTGTGGGTGCCCCTGTGTGATTCTATCAGTGAGATCATGGAGAGGAGGCTCCGTCCTAACGGGGACCTGCCAGAAAGTGAGGGAAGGACAACCACGAACTTCCAGGTCCCCTATTCTCTGTTCTTAGCTCTCCCCCTTTAATATGCAGAGTAATTTCTTGTTCTCTGCCTCTAATGCCTTCTTTATTTTTAGGTGCTAAAATTAAATTAATCTGCCTCCACGTCTCTCTGTTTATTAACCTGTCTTTCTTAAGGATTCTCAGCTTCTCCATGGGGGTTTAAAATTACATACTCCAACAATTCACCTGCAGAGCAGAAGATTAAATGTTGCTTCCCACTTTCGATTTTCCCCAGAGCTGCTCTGATGTGCTAACACCCCCTAATGCCCAGAGTTGTTCTTAGGGAAATAGACTTACCAGCCTGAGAGCAGAATGACCTGGTTAGAGACCCAAATCCTCTGCCTCCCAGCCAGGCGATAGTGGTCAAGTGACTTGTTCTAACATAACCTGCAGTTTCTGGAAATGAAGATAGTAATGCCTGGAGTGTTCAATGAAGCAATGTATTTCAAGCCGTTAGCAGAGTGTCAGAGAGGTAGCAGTTGCTTGCTAAATCTTAGTTACATTGTTATTATCATTACTGCCCTATAAATACAGCAAATGTATATGGTTCAAGCAAACTCCACCATAATCTTCCTCATCTCCCTAAATGGCATCACCGTATACTCAGTTGATTGATTTAGAAACAAGAACTTGGAGATGGAGTCCTAGACTTGGATGACAAATATTCTTTTGTTTGTTTGTAATATTTGCGGTTTTTCACTGCTTACTGAATGCTTGTAAAACTTCGAATATTGCAGAAATATGTGATTTGGAAGGTGTGAAATTCCCCATAATTCTCTGTCCAAGATAATCACAATTTGCCAAAGAGTACTTCTCGATTCCTTGTTTGCCAGTTTATTGACTGCTTCCTTTCTGCACCAAATCAAAGCTCCAGTAGCAAAGGGATGATAAAAACTTTCCTCTCTGTGAATATCCAGCATCAAGCGTCCTAGGCTGGCATGTTGCAGGAATGTAGTAAAAGCGTTTTGAATGAATAGGCGATGATTATGTAAAATGCCATTATTACACGTAACTCAGCTGAAGGTTCTGGTAAGCATTGGGATAGGGCCAGATATGGCCATGTTCATTGCCACCGGACAGGGCAGGCCAGGAGGGGATGAGATCAGGAACTAGTCAGACCCAAAGAGGAAGGGTCGATCTAGCAGACAGAACCAGTTACCCTGAAGTCAAGAGGAAGGACAATAGAGACAGTCCCTTCAATTAACCGTCGGCAGGTGGGCAGTCCCTTCAACTGACCAGAGCTTGTGACAGGCACGCGGGGCCCAGCAATGGGAAATCCAGAGGCAGGCTCTGTTCTGAGATCTAAGTGGGCGGGAAGTCAGACTCTTGTGGGCATGTTGCAAGGGTCCAGGTGTACCAGCTGTGGTCCCTCCAAATATGGTGAACATCTGGCAGGAGCCCAGAAGGCTGGGGTAAGGGCAGGATCCTGAGACACAGAGTAAGGCACAGGAACAAGGCAGGAAATGCCCCTCATAGAAGGTGGACTTGGGAGTCATGAAGGAGGCAGGATCCCAGGGTCACTAGATTAGTGACCAAGTGACTAAGTTAGTGACCCTCAGTGTCAGACCCTGAGGATAAGATGGAACCACTTCCAACCTTCTTCTGCCCTAGACCAGGACTGGTCGAAAAGCTGGTAAATGGTGGAGGTGGTAAGGTTTCTATAGAAGGTGAAATCTGGCCATGGCCCTATGACACAATCCCTGTGCATACCCTGCCTCCCACTGGTCTTGCCAGGCTTACAAATTGGCAGATGTGGGGCGGGGGAGGGGGGGTAGGGTGTACCATAAAGCCAAGACGTGAAAGCACAGATAGAGAGGCTTTGATGAAGCCAATCCCCGCAGCCCTTCTACCCAACAGAAATGAGCTCTCTGTGACCCAGGGTTTGTTTGAAAGCCGGGAGTTGATGTGCTATTTATTTCCTAACCAGTTCTTCCTCACTGCCCCTGACCTTTCCACTGCCTGGCATCCGCTCCTGGGCCGCCCTCATGCTGTGTCCAGGTGTCAGGGCTGCCTAGAGAAGCAGGTGGGGAACTGCTCACACAAGAGCCTTCTCTGATCCTGGGGAAATACCCTCACAGTGGCCAAGGGAGCCGCAGCAAGCCTGGAGTTTCACGGGCTGTTGGCTCCACGCACTGCAGTGAGGAAAGGGGTAATGCTCTCTCGGTGACTCCCCCAGACTTCACCCTGGCCAGTCCTTGGAGAAGAGATGCATCATCAAGACAAAATCTCGGTGCCTTCACTCAGCCTGATGTTCCCAGTGGGGGAGCCCTTGGCTAGTGCCCATCAGGAGAAGCAACACGGAGCAGTGATGATGCTTGTCACTCAGGTTCCCTTACATTTATTAGAAGAGAAAGGGCCCCTGAGTCTCCCTTAACGAGGCTTGTCTATTAGCCCTCCTGCTCCCTCCCTGTGGCCTTGCTGAAGTTACTTGACCTCCCAGAGCTCCATCTGTAAAGCAGGGACCCTTTAACAAGTTTTTGTGAGGATTCACTTAGGTGACGTGTGGCGAATACACCACACCATGTGGCCGGTGAGGGAAAGCACATTCAAAATAAATAGCAGCCATTATTATTATCATCTGGGTTCTTGTTGCTGCTGTGAGGTCAGAGATGAGGCCAAAGAGGGGAATCAGAAAAGGAGCAGGTGGTGTTTCAAAGGGTGGACCAAGACTCTAACCCGTTCACCAAGGAAAGCAGCTTTCAAGTTCTCAGGGCTCACGTTCAAGGGTTGGAATGGGGCTGCAGGCTCAAGATCCTTCTGACTGGTCTCCAGAATAGGAGACTCGGGACTCTGTCCCAACACTGTACAGCCCTGAGTGCTGGGGTGTGAACTGTTTCCCCATCCCCCAGCCTCACGTTGAATCTGAACCACGACAGAGAAGTGTTCATTACTTCACCAGTGACACAGCAATGACAATCATAGGTATTGTTATTACGATGTTCTCATGTGCTGTAATTATTGTAAGTAATCTTGTTATTATAATATTACTTATCTTATTATTAATAAGCATTACTATACTTAAATGTAATTAATGCATCACCATGTTTCGTGCACAAGGTAAGGACTTAAGGACTTTCCGTCCTTTATTATTTAATCCTCAGATAATCCCCCTAGGGTATTATTACTATCTTTCAGATGAGAAAATTGAGACTCGGAGAAGTTAAGGAGTTTTCCCAAGATCGCACCGCTAACAAGTAGCAAAGCCAGGAACTGAATCCAGTTCTTTCTCCCAAGTTCACACTCAGAACCGCTGTCTTGCTGCCTCCTCTTCTCTAAGACCTGCATGGTCAGCCCTGCTTTGAACCAATACTATAATCCCTTCCCAGGTTTTTCCCCATTCTTGAATCAGAGAAACTTAGACTTGGAAAGGACATCCAGATCAACTGGTCCTACACCACTGCCCCTCATCCCACACTCATTCTCAAGTATTTGAAAATGGTGCTCAAGTCCCCACAAGACAATAGGCTTTCTTATTTGAATAGAATGAAGAGCCCTCCAAGGGAACAGATTACACCCTGGAGGGAGACCCTCAGGTGCTCCAGATCCTCAGCTCTCCAGAGTTGACTCGCTTCTTGGGGTTCTTCACACCCTGTGTCCCTCTGCTTCTTTCGTGCCCACCCCCGTGGATGATACCTCACCCACAATGCCTTTAACGTCTCCTTATCCTCTCTGTCCATGTGCCAGGCATGGCGCTCAGCATCCTACAGGCATGATCTCACTTTGCCTTCCCAACCGCCCTTGGCAGTGCATACTATTCTTAGCCCCATTTGCCTGATGAGGAAACCGAGATACAGAAGTCACAGAACCAGCTGGCATCAAACCTGGGCGGGTCTCGCTCCAAAGCCCATGCTGCCATCACTCTACCGCATTCTCTCTATTTACGTTCCAGTTCAGTCGCCTTCTCGGTTTCTCCTTATAACAGCTGAGACAGGCTGCGTCAACAACAACCCCTCCCTACCCCACCGGAACCCTCAAAACAGCACACCATGCTAAAGACCAAAAGAGAGCACAAATAATTGTAGAAAACGCCAGCCGCAAAAGATAATCAGTTTTTCAAAGAACAGATTTCTGATCCTCCAGTAATAACTTTCTTGACCCGAGGGGCTGGCACCATTTCACCTGCGTGCTGTCCAGCTTCAGGGCCTCCTGGCGCCCTCCCTCCTGCCACCAAGTGGCAGTGCCATCTTCGGTCCTAGCCACAGAAACCGGGCAACTTCCCATCTGCTCTCTACCCACCCTGGGCTCACTCTCCAGCTTCATTCCGGTCTGGAAGTCATACTTCACCCACTCTTGCTCACTCATTCGTTCAACAAATATTTATCAGCAGATAAGACTTTAATGAGTGGTCTCACTCTTTCAGTGAAATTGAATCCTCCACCTCTGCCCTTGTTTTTGTTTTTGTTTTTTGTTTGCGGTACGCGGGCCTCTCACTGTTGTGGCCTCTCCCGTTGCGGAGCACAGGCTCCGGATGCGCAGGCTCAGCGGCCATGGCTCACGGGGCCCAGCCGCTCCGCGGCACGTGGGATCTTCCCGGACCGGGGCACGAACCCGCGTCCCCTGCATCGGCAGGGGGACTCTCAACCACTGCGCCACCAGGGAAGCCCCTCTGCCCTTGTTTTTATATTTATTAACCATAGCACCTACTAGGTGCCAGACCAGTTTTGAGCCCAAGAGGTGATGATGCAAGTTATGATAATGATGATCACAATTAAAAAATAGCGATGACTAATGTTTACTGGGTGTCTGTCCATCATGGGCCAGGCAGTGTAGCGAAACACTTTGATTCTTTCAATAACCCAGTGAGGGAGGTGCTAGTGTCATTACCTTTTTACACATGAGGAAACAGGCCCAGAAGTTTGTTAGTTGCTGAGGTGATACGGCGGAGAATGTCAGAGCTATGACTTGGACCCCAAGCCCAAGCCCTTGGACCCCCTGAGCCCAAGTCCTTGGACCACTCTGCACATCATGGATCTGCACAAGTGGCATGGCTCTGAAGGAGACAACAGTGTGCTAATGGGTGCAGGTCAGACATCTCCGTGGGGTGTGTACAACTGGGGGCCTTTCTCCTGGGAGGGCAGGGAATGGGTCAGGAAGAGCTTCATGGAGTCGGACACACGTAGGCTGGTTACTGAAAGCTGAATGGGGGTCACTGCGTAGACAGGAGCAGAGGGGCGCTCCATGCAAAGCAGGTAGTATGAGCAGGGACCCAGAGGGGTGGGTAGCGCAATCTGACTTTTCTGGAAACTGTCACCACGTGGCTGACTTCAGTGGGGTGGGCGAGGGAGGCGCCGATGAGTAAAGAGGCTGGAGATGATGTTGTCAGGAATGAGATCCCAAAGGCCCCACAGATCATGGGGACCCCCTGAGAGCAGAGGGGAACAGTGATCAGATGCAAATGGTAGAAAGATCCCTCGGGCACCTGTGTGAAGTGTAGAGGGGGGTGAGGGTGGTTGGAGCTGGTGGGCCTAGGGAGAGCTGGTCCCATAAAAAGGCTACATGGAACATCCACACCCTAACCGCATCTAGCCTGAGTTTGAGTTTCAATGAATAAATGTTAGGAGGGGCCCCCAAATCTTGAACAAGTTCCTTCCTCGTTTTGCTAGGTCCCTTGATCCTACAGTTCAGACACACGAAGTCTCTTCAGGGATTTTCAGCAGAGGGATCGTCACGAGCTCTCCAGCCTGGCTGTGGGGTCATGGCTCCTCTCCTTGGGTCACTACCAAAAGCCAGGGCTTGCTGGTGGGACTGGCTCTGCTCTGCTACCCTGGCAGTTTGCCAGGGGCCACCGAGTGGCACATCCATTGCTTTTTAGGTGCTAGACTAATGCCAGCTCGTTAAATTCAAGAAGGTAGCGCTAGAGGGTCCTGGCCATGGTACCTTCTCTCTGGCATTCTTTACTTTTCTTTCTCTTCCGAGAGAAATGTTATCTATTTTCCGCAGGTAACCAAGGGAGTCACTAAGTCCAGGGCCAATTGCCTTCCTCATTCCCTAACACAAGACAATTCTTGTATTAACACAACCCTAAACGTGTCACTTGGTGAGCATCAGCTTCCTACCATATCGAATTTTTACAGACGTTTTATAGAAACAGAGTAGCCTTCTAATTTCCATCAGATTCCTTCGATTAAGAGAGCTTTACGTTAATCTGGGAATTGATTAGAAACTCCGCATAGGAGTAAAATGTCTCTCCTTCAGAAAGTCCTGAGTGCTGAATCATTCTTCTGTAATAGTGGATCCAGGGAGACTCCAGATCTTAAGCAAACTAAAAAGTGGAAGAAAAGCAAAGCTGGCAGAGAGCAGGGAGAAAGGCAGGATGCAGGGCTGGGGATCACTCTCTGGCTGCAGAATCTGGTGTCTGGGATGGGAGCCAGGTAGGCAAGGGGGGCCAAGTACTGGGCGTATCTGGATTAGCAGACACAAGTGCAGTCCAGAGAGATGTGGGCAACATGGGACCCAATCCAGTGCACAGGATCTTTAGGGGGGTTGGGGTGAAGGCAGCTGTGACCTCTGGGAGGTCAGCTGGTCCACAGTTGCCCCCATCCAGCAGCCAATAGGGCCCTGGGTGGGGGGAAAAAGCCTGCATTCATGCCTTCTTCACCCACGCTTCAGGGAGCACTCCCCAGATGCTGTGTCAGGCAGGGGAGTGCAGTGTCGGGGGCAGGGGATGTGGTATCAGGCCAACCTGAGTTCAAACCCAGCCTGGCCTCTTGCTAGAAGGGAACGTTGGTGTTGATAAATTCCTTAATCTTTTAAAACTCAAGCTTCCCCTTCTATTAAGTGGAGGTAATAATCATATCAACCTCAGAGGACTGTTATGGGGATTATGTACAATAAAGGGATGTTGACGGTGCATAACAGTGTACCAGCCCTGGACACAGGCTTAAACATTGTCGGAAATGGTTATTATCGTTATAAGCTTGCAGCAGGGATGCAAACATGAATGGGACAGAGTTCCCTTTCCTCAAAGAGCCAGATGGATAGGGATCGCACTCCAGTCTACAACTGAAGTGCACAGAAGGAGCTGGCAGACCCCAGGTACCACCCAGGACCGCCCTAGTCAATCAGTGGGGGAGACTGATTCTTTTGGCCCCAATCGGGGTGATCCCAGCCTCCCGTGCGGGCGTGCCCACAGCACAGGGGGCCTCTGCCCACATCCAGGCTGGAGGCAGAACCTGAGAACTCAGCTGATGCTGGATGTGAAGCAGACGAGGACCATTAGAGCTGGCTCAGCAGCTGAGACTGAACAGCTTATCTCAGCTCCCTAGTGGAACCAGATCAAATCCATGAAAAATATTAGGTTTCCAAATCAAAAAGGCAAAACCACGTTGAGCAAACGAGACGCCTGCAGCAAGCAGCTAATTGGCTTGTGTCTGTCCAAAACATTGAACTTGAGGGGAATCAGGAAGCATTGACCAGAGCTTCACCTTCCAGGGCTGAGGGGATCTCCGCAGGTTTACTGCACCTGCCACTCCCACCTGCCACCTACACCACCGCCCCCCCCCACCCCCTCGCCCATTCAATCTTTCTGTTGGGAAGAAATCTTTCATCAGCGGAAGGTGAAGCAGCAGGAGGGAGCTGGAATTTAGTTTCTCTTTTCGACAAACCACAGACCTGCCCTGTGCCCCTGTAAGGCATGTATTCATTTGAGAAGCATTATTTAGTGGCTTATGTGTGCTGGGTATTGAAGTCAAAAGAATAGCTAAATCCCACTCAACTTTGTCTTCACGGTCTAGTATTGGAGATGGAAGATCAAGAGACGTTTGTAACACAGTGTGATCTATGATAGAGGTTTGTACCTCATGAAACCCTAGCTCCAGGAAAGGTATGCCGATGTCTCTATGGAGGAATCATGGAATCTTTAACCAGTACCCGGAGGGTGAGCAGGTTTGCACCAGTGGACTGGCAAGGGAGGACATTCCAGGAAGAGAGCACAGCCTGTCCAGAGACACAGAGGTGTGCACATGAGAACAGTCTTGTTCAGGGAGGTACAAATCCTTCCCCATTGCTAGAGCCTGAAGTGTGTGTATGTATGTGGTGTCATTGGGTGAATGAGGGCCAGAAATGAGGCTGGACAAGTATAGAGGGGTCCTAGGCACGAAGTACCCAGTGCACAAGGCTAAGGAGTTTGGTGTTTATTCTGAAGGTGATTGGGAAGAATTTGAACAAGGGAGTCAGTCACATGGTCAGAGTTGCAGTCGTAGGGTGGAGGAGGGTGAAGTCTTGAGTCCTGGAAGTCAGGAAGCTACTATAAAGGTACATGCAGCACAATGACAAGAACCTAAGCCAGGGAAGTTGTGGAGGGAATGGGAGCAGGGGAAGCAAAGAGTTACGTGGGAGACAGGATCGACGGACTTGGTCATTGATTGGATGTCATGAGTGCTAAGGGAGAGGGAAGCCTCCAGGGTGACGGACAACAGAGACGGTGACATCGAGGGGCTTGCTGACGCTACCCAAGCACAGCTCCCATCAGGGCATCGCCCTCCCCCGGCACCATTATTCGAGGTGTTTTCCAAAGTGTGGTGTACCACTGCTGGGCTACTAGACACTTTTAGATGGTGAACTGTAGAGCACACTCTTTTAACGGTGATTATTCATTTTTATGTTCATTGGAACGAACATAAATAGCCTATCAAACCCGTGGTTTCATGGATATTATTACTTGGGGCAAAATTAAAATTTTATGAAGCTAGTCAATATAAATTAAAAATAAAAAGATTATGATATATGGGATACTTGAATACAAAGTAATGAATGCTGTAAAGAAATAACTAAAGCTTGAAGAGCATGGCTCAAAAGTGAAAGGGCACATGTCTCTGTGTGATACGCAAGGCCTTTTCTTCCCTTAAGGACCAATCACATTAAACTACCCGCCATTCTTAATGTGTCCAGTTTTACCCAAGTGGTTGACTTTGGCTCACCATGACCTTGGAAACTGGTATACCTTTCCACTTGTACTCCCTAATCTCACCTGTCTTTCAGAATCCAGTTCAAAGACACTTATTCATGAAACCTTCCCAAGGTAAAAAGTATAGATTCCCGTTTCCCTCTCCAACTGGCCACTTTATCAATTTCATTACTTTATAGCACTTTTTACTTCAATTATGTATTCCCTGAAAGTGGGCACCAGGTCTTGTTTATCTTTGATGTTTTGGGATGTTCAAAAAGTTTGTGTAAGAATTCTACAGGGCCACGTTTTCATTTCCCTTTCATATTCGTTTTCTATCGCTGTGTTACAAATTATCCCCCAATTTAGAGGCTTAAAGCAAAACACATTTGTTAGCTTACAGTTCCAGTAGGTCAGGAATCAGAGAGCGGCTTAGGTGGGTGGTTCTTGCTCAGAGTCTCTCACGAGGTTATAACCAGGCTGCTGGCTGGGGCTGCTGTCAACTGAAGGCTTGAATGGGGGAGGATACGTGTCTAAACTCACTCATGTGACTATTGCAAGACCTTAGTTCTTCACTGGTTGTCAGGTGGAGACCTCATTTCCTCACCGCGTGGGCCTGTGCATAGGCTGACTGAGTTTCTTTGCATATGGAGCTGGCTTGCCCCAGAGCAACAGCAAGATAGAGATAGAGATAGAGATAGATAGAGAGAGAGAGAGAGAGAGAGAGAGAGAGAGAGAGAGAGGCTTGGTGGGGGGGGTGTCTTTTGACTCACAAGTGACATACCATAACTTCTGTTGTTTTCTGCTGGTCACACAGACTGACCCTGGTGCAGTGTGATGGAGGTTACACAAGGATGTGGATATCAGATTGCAGGGCTCATTGGAAGTCATGTTGGAGGCTGGCTACCACACCTTCTCACAATGTATTCTTTGAAGATAAATCTTGGGTTGTATCAATGACGTAGTGCCTAGCTTAGTTCTTGGCATATAGGAAGTTCTTAGTGAAGGTAAATGGATGGATGGTGGCTGGATGGATAGACGGTTGCATGGTCAGACCAATGGATAGATTTGGATAATGAATGGATGGATGGATGCGTATGTGAATGGATGAACGGAGGCATTAATTGATGGATGAAGTGACCTCCTTTTGACTACTTAAATCCCAAATGCTTGGCACGATGAGAAGCAATCATCTTCATGGTTTAGTCTTTGACCCAAAGAATTTAAGGTCTAGAAGGGACCATCTAGTGTCCCACTTTATTCTACAGATGCAAAATCAGAGGCCAAGAGAGGTGATGTGAGTTGCTAAAGATCAAACAATAACTTATAGCCAATCTAGGACTAGAACCTGAGGCTCCATGAAAGGTATTGCGTATGCTTGCCCCAGAATTCCTACCCATGTCTGATCTCAAAGGAGGCCTCACGTTGTGGTAAGGAGAAAACATGACTTGTTCATATCCAAGACCCGCTGGACCTCACTGATGCAGGTAACCCTCCCTGCTTTGTCCTGAGCACCCACCTACTTGTGGTCAGTTTATGTATCCATCCTCTCTCTCCAGACTCCAAACTCACACCATACTCTCCATGTGACCTCACTGCCGACATGGGTATTCACCACCCCTTTTTCCCAGCGTGCTCCAGTGTGCTTGGCTACTTCCGGGTGTATCTGCCTCCAAACCCACTCCTTGTCAAGCTGGGACTTTCTTAAGTGGATCTTTCCCTCTGCTGATACATCCCTGTGGATGTACCATAAACGCTGACATTTCTCTAGAGCAGGATGTTTTTGAAAAAATATTTTAGATGAATGCCAGACCAGGCTGCACGAAATGTCACGGTGACTTTCCAAAGAGACCTGCCAGGAGCTAGGGTGAGTAAAAATAGCCACTGCTCGTTGTGGATGTGGAGTGAGTAAAGATCACAGAGAGAAGAGTTTATTTGTTTTTAAAATAATTATTTCTAAGTGGTTCTGGGCCTGAAGAATGCATCCTGGCAGGCAGGAAAGTGGAAGGTCTGTGTCTGATGCCAGGGACAGAAGACACAGGAGGGCAACAGATGGGAAGGTAGGGGGAGGGAGCCTCAGATCCCAGCCCCAGTGCTCTGTAAAGCTTAGCGATACTAAGATTGTGATCCTCAGTTTCTCTACTTGGAGTAGAGAAAGAGAGGGGGGAAATGTAGTTAAGGAATGATACTCATATGCCTAGATACAAAGAGGATGGAGAGAGGCACTGACAGAAGCACAGTGAGAGAAATGCACAAAAATAATGCTTGTGTTCAATTAAGGAAAATATTAAGTACCGTGGACAGCTCCAGTCTGACCGTGCTCTGATGTCCGCAGCTGCACACCCTGGGTTGGATGTGACACTGTCCCTCCCGAGATGCCTCTACGAGGCATCCTGGATGAGCACATAGAGCTGGAGCCAGGGCACCCTGGGAGCCAGGGCACCCTGGGAGCCAGCCCTGGGGTCATCATTTGCCAGAAGCGTAATCCTGACTAGGTTACTTAACTTCTCGAAGCTTAAATTGCCCTCATCTGCAAAATGGGGAGAGTTCCTACCCTCAAGCTTGCGGTGAGGACTCAAAGGACAAAGAAACCGAATGCTCACCAAGGTGCCTGCTGCTTGGTCGGCACTAAATAAATGTCCAGATGACAAATGCCAGCAATGAACTACGCCAGGGACCCCAACTTCTGCTGGCTTTCACTTTTGGGGAAGGAAAATCCTACCTTCCATTTAAGCTGATAACTAAGTTAAGTGGTTGTGTTCCTCATGGGTTTGTTAATGTGAAAGCAATGATGTCATTTGGCGATTTTCAGTTGGGGTGGACAGTGTGGTCAGTGCACGTGGAACCAGATCTCAGAAGGGAGGAAGCAAACATTTAATGAACGTCTGCTAGTTGCCAGATCCTTTATTCAGTGTTTTTACCTGTGTCATTTTATTCAATTCTTAAAACAACTCTATGAAGTAAGAATTGTTACCTCCCTCCTTTTTTTTTTTTTTTTTTTTGGTTTTAAACAAGGGACTGAAACATCAGAGATGTAAAGAAACATGTCCGAAATCACACAGTCACACAGCTTAATTGTTATTCTGAGTCCAGATTGTTTGACGGCAAAACCCAGTTCTTTTTCCTGAAAAATATTGCCACTAAAACTGGATCTGGTATACGTTTAGAAAGGTTGAATTTAGTCACATTTTGCACTCAGTTTTCAAACTGCTTCTCTTTCTCTCTCTCTCTTTCACTCTCCCCCTGCCCCCTCGTGTGTGTGTGTGTGTGTGTGTGTGTGTGTGTGTGTGTGTGTTTGCTTCTTTGCTTATTTACCTTAACTGTAATTAGTTTGTTCACTCCATGGAAGATGTTGACTCAATTCTAAGGCCCGGTTCTGACACAAGCTTCATGATGCGCTTCTTTGCCCCCGCTTCTCCATTTAGAAGAATCCCATTCCATCCTTCAAGTCTTAACTCAGCTGTGAACTGTTCCACAAAGCTTATCAAGAATCCCCTAAGCAAGGGGAGACACACCGTCCTCCACACTCCCGTGGTGCTTTGCACACACCACCTTCAGTGAACATTGTCTTCATTTATCCTTTTATCGCAGACACCTCGTACGGTGTCAGGCACCTAATAGGAGCTAGAGGAGTATTTATTGAAGGAAGGAAGGGAGAGAGATGCTTCAGAAACAGTAAGAGTTATGGCAATGATGACAGTGATCATAATGCCAGCAGCCATCATTATTGAGAAACATGATAATCCAAGCTCTGCTCTAGGTGCTGAATATGTGTCATCATCTCATTTAATGCTCACAATAACCCCAAGGTAAACACTATTCGTATCCTGGTTTAACAGGTTACATTCCTTGTTTACAGTCGTACAGCTAATTAGTAGAATTTTAGTCGAAGATTTAGAAGATACAGCCAAAAGATTTGGAAGAAATCTTTTCGGAAATGATCTAATTAGCAGAAGACAATTAGAAGTTTGAAACCTAGCATACTGGCGACAGAGCCCTCCAGGAGTTGCATCTCCATGCTCTTCCAAGGACTGCAGCGGGTAGAATTTGGGTCCTGAGTCTGACACACTGACCCCAAAACATGGCTTTGTCAGGCATCAGCTGCGTGGCTCCAGATGTTAGCTGTGTGAATTTACTAAGCTTCCGCTTCCTCATCTGGACAAGGGTAGCCACTTACCCTGAAGGGTCGGGGAGAGGGTGACATGCTTATTATTATTAGAAGGGACCAGCATGTACTGGGCATTCAACAAACATTAGTTCCTCAGTTCTTCCACAGTGGACTTCCTACACCTGCTGCTCCTCGTGTCTCCTCATCTATTTTGGGAAGAAGAATCTGCTTTAGGCATCTGCAGCATTCTGCTCATTTATTCATCTAACAGATATTTACTGATCAGCTACTTTGTGTCAGGCGCTATTGTGGGTACTGGGGGTATAGTGATAAACCAAATAGGCAAAGCTTGTGCTCTCATGACAGTTACATTGTTATATTTCTTATAGCTTATATCACTACTACAAGCAGTAGACAAACACATAAACAAGCTAAGACCAAAAGACTGTAAAACAAGGCAATGTAATGGGAATGGCTGGGGTGATGCTGCAATAGGGAGAGGGGCTGAGGAAGAGCTCTGGGACAGGTGGCATTTCACCTCAGCCCTGAATGAGAAGGGGCTAGCCTTGGGAAGATCTGGGAGAAGAGCATTCCTGGAAGAGGGAACAGCCAGGATAAAGACTATTAGGATAGGGCTTCCCTGGTGGCGCAGTGGTTGAGAGTCCGCCTGCCGATGCAGGGGACGCGGGTTCGTGCCCCGGTCCGGGAAGATCCCACGTGCGGCGGAGCGGCTGGGCCCCGTGAGCCATGGCCGCTGAGTCTGCGCGTCCGGAGTCTGTGCTCCGCAACGGGAGAGGCCACAGCGGTGAGAGGCCCGCGTATCGCAAAAAAAAAAAAACCCCAAAAAACAAAAAAAACAAAAGACTATTGGGATAAGTGTATGTGCTCCAACTAAAGAAAGATGGCCATTGTGGTTCATGAGTGATGGGTGAGCAGGCGGGCTCAAAGAGGCTGGAGGGGCTGGGGGTGCCAGTCATGCAGGGTTTTAGAGCCCCTGGAATGGGCATGGATTTGATTCACAGGGTGGATAAAAAGTGAGAACTAACTGAAGGAGCAATTGAACTGAGCTTTATAGTCTGACTCCATTCAAATAGACGTTATTCATTAAAAATCATCTTATCTACCTCATAAGAAGCAAGAAGCCTGCAGATACAACTACAGCCTTAAAAAGTGTTTTCTGAATTATTTTCTGAGACATATAAAAATCAACCTCTCTACAGAAAAATAGTAAAGTTGCTAATTTTATGGGAAAGCTCTAAAATAAGGATGATTTCATTTCTCACAGGCTGTCACTAGATTTTATCCAAGGCTTTACCAGCCTCAGACTTCCCTGGTAGCACAGTGGTTACGAATCCGCCTGCCAATGCAGGGGACACGGGTTTGAGCCCTGGTCCGGGAAGATCCCACATGCCGTGGAGCAACTAAGCCTGTGCGCCACAGCTACTGAGCCTGTGCTCTGGAGCCGACGAGCCACAACTATTGAGCCCGCGTGCCACAACTACTGAAGCCCGCGCGTCTAGAGCCCGTGCTCTGCAACAAGAGAAGCCACCACGGTGAGAAAACTGCTCACTGCGGCGAAGAGTAGCCCCTGCTCGCCGCAACTAGAGAAAGCCTGCATGGAGCAACGAAGACCCAAAACAGCCAAAAAATAAATTAATTAAAAAAAAAAAAAGACTTTACCAGCTTCAAAAATACTGCACAGGACTTCCCTGGTGGTGCAGTGGTTAAGAATCCGCCTGCTAATGCAGGGGACACGGGTTCGAGCCCTGGTCTGGGAAGATCCCACATGCTGCGGAGCAACTAAACCCGTGCGCCACAACTACTGAGCCCACACACTGCGACTACTGAAGCCCACGAGCCTAGAGCTTGTGCTCCGCAGCAAGAGAAGCCACCGCAATGAGAAGCCTGCACACTGCAATGAAGAGTAGCGCCTGCTCGCCACAACTAGAGAAAGCCCTCACACGGCAATGAAGACCCAACACAGCCAAAAAAAAATACTGCACAAAACAACAGCAAACACCTATGGTTAATGCAGACAAATGTACCTTCTTGTCAGGAGATTTTGACGTTGTAAAGAGGAGTCCATCACAAGTTGACCAAGTTTTTAAAAATCGATAAAATGAAGCAGGGACCTAGAGGAACTTTGCCATCAACTGTATGCTATGGAAGCCTAAAGAACTGATGATCTCTTTGATTGCATTAACAGAGGTTCAGTATGGAAAACATAGGAGGGGATTTTCCCTTCTTCCTCTGCTCAGATCCAAGCCTACTTAAACACCTTCCAGGAATCCTACAAGTTGTCTCGTTTTTGCAACAAATGAAATTAAAGGTATTGCACTTTTATAGTCTTAACAAATAGTTTCCAAATTACACTGGAACTTTCCTTTTGGGGAATTTTAAAGCAGATCAGAAGAACATTCTCTTTCCATGTCTTTTGAGTATACACCTATGAAAACTTTCATAGGGAAAACACATAATTTTTTGGCAATAAAAGCACATGACAATGGCAATACTTCCAAGCGTCCATTCTTCCAAATGCTCTTTCCATAGCACGACTTTCTTTTGAGATGCAGTTACTCTCTTATGTGTTGTTAAAATGTCACCTCTACCTTGAAGGGACAGATTAAGTGTGTGCATGATTTTTTTTTTCAGAAAATATCTGCTAGGCAGTAGACTCCTGACAGCCACTTGTCGTTAGAGAAAAGGTCATTAAATCTGGGATATTTGTTCTTTTTTTAAAGAATAACAGGCAGCTTTGCTTCAAGTTTTGCACTCGTTTTAAGTACTCACTGTGACATAATCAGAGAAACTCTGAGCTACAAGAGATGTTATGGTCACTTCCCTTCCTGTTTCAAGCATCCTAATGATGGACTGCATTTTTTTTTTTAACATCTTTATTGGAGTATAATTGCTTTACAATGGTGTGTTAGTTTCTGCTTTATAACAAAGTGAATCAGTATTTATACATATACTGATATGTTCCCATATCCCCTCCCTCTTGCGTCTCCCTCCCACCCTCCCTACCCCACCCATCCAGGTGGTCACAAAGCCCCGAGCTGATCTCCCTGTGCCATGCGGCTGCTTCCCACTAGCTATCTGTTTTACGTTTGGTAGTGTACATATGTGCATGCCACTCTCTCATTTTGTCACAGCTTACCCCTCCCCCTCCCCATATCCTCAGTTGACTGTATTTTTAAGTTCTTGTTTTTGTCATGTAACCACATTGATGGCATCTGTGGCTTTCTATTTACTGCTTGCTTTCATTTCTTAGTGATTTCAGTTTCTCTACTTGGAGTAGAGAAACATTTGTCTGCATCAATCACTCACCTATGAATGAATCAGTGGATGAATTTCATCTTGGTATTTTCTCCCCAACCTTGTCCTAGAATTCTTTTTTATTGCAATCAAAGTGGCCACTACATCAGAGGTTACACTTCCACAGTTTTTCCTCTTAAAATATTGTGTTTTATTGAAGAAGTAATTTATTACTGAGAATATACCTTTTCTGGGACATCAATTTTAAGAGACTAAAAATGGTAGCTCTTCATACGTTGAAACTGAATTAGTGAAATTATTATTGAGTACGAATAAAAAATTGTTATGGAAATTATTAAGGCCAGCTCACAATTGTTATTGAGGTTATGATTGAAACTGAATTTAAAAAACAGATCTAGTTACAGACAAGTTCAACTAATCTGCACTTTCATTCAAGTACATAGCAAACCTACCCTGCCTACATGTTTTCCTTGGTTACTACAGGTTATCAGTTCAGTTGGTCTTAACTGATCTCTCTTTTTTAAAAAATATGAATAACTTTATTGAAGTTTCAGGCATTGATGGGAAAAGTCATAGGGTTATGGAATCCTGAATAAGATCCATAAAATTATAACATAATATATTCGTAACATGGCATAACATAATCATAGCAAACCTTTTCAAATGTTAGTAGGCATCAGTATCTCCTAGAGGGCTTCCTTTTTATTGTGGCAACATGTACATGATATAAAACTTGTCATTTTAGCCATTTGCAAGTGTACAGTTCAGTGACATTAAGTACATTCACACTGTTGTGTAACCATCACCAGTATTCGTATCCAGAGCTTTTTCATTTTCCCAATCTGAAACTCTGTACCCACTCAATAATAACCCACTAGAGAAACTCTCTACAACAGACCATCCCAGAATGAGCTGTTGGGACATATACTTGGCTCTATCAGGAGGCTTGCAGAGTTGGTTGAAAACTCGGAGAACTGAATAACCACCATTACAATCCATCATGGTGGAATCCCGAATCTGGGTAGGGCAGTGGCCTGAATTTTTAGGGGTGAGTAACTAGCTGTGATTTCTTTATCATCAGCTGTGGGGCTGACCAGGAGGTTGCTGGTCTGTCTAATGGGCAACGTGAAAATACAGTTGCTCAAAAAGAAGCTCTGTAAAGGAGACAGAAATAGCAGTTCCCTTCCTGTGTAGAAATCTGTACAGCTTAGAACATACTTTGGCATCCGTTAGCCCTTTAACTCTCTCACTCATCTTGTGAAGTAAGCAGAGCAAATATTGTCTGTCCTGTTTTGTAGATGAGAAATCTAAATGGCTTGCAGGGTGTTTTCTACTTATGACTCTGTAGGGAATGTCTAATGTGTTTGTAGATGTTAAGTCAGGAAGCAGAAGCCATATTAGGTGTTTTTAACAGGAATGTATTTAATATAGGGAACCAAGGCTTGCTCAACCCTTGCTTGCTGGGAGAAAGACGTCAGGGAGGCACTGCTGAATTTCAGAAAATGTGGAAATGCACAAAGCTCAAGGAAGCTACTACAGATCTCAGTGCATGCAGGAGGAGGATGCCCCAGGGCCCCTGGCGAGAACCCCACCTACTGTCTGCTATAGGTCACGTTTGTGCCACACAGCTGCTGCTGGAGGGTAGCATCTTCCTCTCTTCCGTCTCAGAAATCACACCCATAGGGCCTCTCTTTGGCTGAATCTCGCTGACCCCTGCTGGCAAGGGAGTCTGGGAAAAGTACTTTCCAGGCTTCCAGCCCCTGAGATTCGGGGATCACTTAGAAAAGCAGGGATAAAGCTATTAACAGATAATAATGTCTAGCATGTCCAGTTATGAGCCAGAGTCCTGGCTGAAATGAAAAGAATAAAAATCCTTTAACAGCGTTGTTAACCCCAGATGTGGATTTCTGCATCTTATCTCCTCCCACACACTCTGCTGTGGATCAATGGTCTTTCCTTCATTGAGACCTAGTGAGAAAGATGGGAAATCAATAAGGAAGACAGAGCAGAGAAGGAAGGATTCCATACTAAGGTAGATCAGCTACGGAGAGGGGACAGAGGGGTGAAGAGAGATGTGAACCAGCTCCAGCTAAGAGGCAAGGTAGAGGTGCAAGTAGGAACACACAGGCTCTTGGTTGTTTTCATTCCTGCTCCACTATACACTGGCTGGGTAACCGTGCCTTCGATAATTCTAAAAAAGAGTAATGGTACAATGATACGTACTTGATAGGGTTCTTGGGAGCACTTAGCACAGTGTCTACCCGGCACATGGTACATGTTCAGTAAATATTAGGTGTTACAAGAATGAGCCCAGGGAGTTTGATGGACCCCCGAGATACTCCTTGTAGAGTGGTGGAACCCACTCTCCATGCATTTTCTCCACGGCAGAATCTTACAGGTGTGACTGGACACGGGTTTTAACAATGAACGCTTAAACCTTATTATTTTTGCTATTGTTTTCCTTACTATTATTATTGTAGAGTGAAATAGCATGTTATGGTCACACGTGGTTTCCTTTCTCTTATTGTTATTATTATTTGCCATTTCACAATCACCCTGCAGCGTACGGCAGTGCCAGTGTGCTCCATCTCTCGCAGATGAGGGGACTGAGTTCCTGAGAAGTAAAAGGGCTAGGTGAGCTTGAGCTCTGAATAGCAGCTTCAGATTGGCTGCAGACAGTGAGGATGCTATTCTGTACACGAGGGGTCTCAGCATCCGCATTAAGCCTCCCAGTGCCTGTCAGCAGCAGGACCATTTACTCATGTCCTTGACTTGTAATTCTGCTCTCAGACCCCTCCCCCATTCCCCTTTCCTTCACGTTTCTCCCTGTCCTTGAAGTTCCTGACAAAATTGACTTAAGAACATAACACGGTGACCTCTATGATATATGTAGCCGCCTCCGTCCAGTTACCCCTGGGCAAAAAAATAAAAGAAACTCTTCTTGATTCTGCCTCTGGAAGAATAGCTAAAGTTTTGGTCTCTGTGTGACTATGGGCAAACTCCTCAACCTCTCTGAGCCTGAGTTTCACCGCCTTTGAATTGAATGATATGATCCACCGAAGAGGAATTAAGAATAGGTGACCATGTGGAAGCCCCTGGCTTAGTCCTGGCACACAGAAAGCCCTGAGCAAGCAGGACCTTCCCCTTCCCTTCCCACTTTAGATGCTTCTCTGGGCTCCTGCTTCTCCATCTCTGTCCCTGGCAGCTTCAACACGGCCCTTCAACTTGAAGCTGCTGCCCTCAACATCCTTCAACCCTGATGCCCCTGAGAAGAACTAAGACAAAATGAAGATATTCTAGAGGCATATAGCCACTAATATAGCCTTGACTCTTTCAAGTGGAAATCCAGAATGCAAAGTCCTAATTTCATTTTATGCTGATTAAAAAGCTAAGGTATTGATCCAGGGTCTTGTTTAAGCTGGGGACACGTGGTCCAGAGAATGCACCGCTCCTCATGGCAGGAGATGCTTCTGACCTCTGACCAGCAGGGCTCGGTGGCCCTCCCCCACCTGCTTGCACACCCACCTCCTTCTCCCCACACCCAGGTTGCTCCACTCATTTAGTTCATGTTCTCATCCTAGAGAGTGCAAGGAGCTGGACAGCCAGTGTTCCCATATTAGCTCTATTACCATCTCTCTGTGTGACCTGGGACAAGACACTTAGGTTCTCTGGGCCTCAGTTTCCCCATCTGTAAAATAGAGACACTAAGAAAATCAAACAAGTGATCTCTGAATACATTGCTAAATAAATTTGACTGTCACAATGACTGAGCATTACTGTGACCAGTCCTTAGCATCTACAAAACCTACTGGGAAGTCAGTGTTGTAAAATCTGATTTGCAGGTGAGGAACCCATGGCTCAGAGAGATTGTTCACCTTGCCTGAGGGCAGGTAGTTAAAGAGCAGCAGAGTTAGAGTGGACTGCAAGGCCCTTAGTCTTCCTACGGCACCATGCCAACTCCCTCAACGTGGTTGACTTACTTAGTCAGCAAATGCTTATATAAAGCTTACTACATGCCAGGCAATCTTCTAGGCACTTGGCAAATATTAGCTCCTTTAATCCCCATGACAACCCTATGAGGTAGGTACTGACTACTGTTACCCCCATTTTACAGATGTGGAAACTGAGACACAAGTGACTTGTTCAAGTCACACTAGTAAGTGCAGTCAATATGGACACCTAGGGAGTCTGACTCCAAAGTCCAAGCTCATAAACACTAAGCTATGCCCCATTCCATTGTGGCTTTGTGGATGTGGATAAGTTCTAAACTGGGAGATCCTGCTAATCCTCGGCCCTTAGAATCAGCCTCCACTCCTGGGCTCTGCATCAGTCTCCCTGTCTGTACAGCAGCTGATACTTGCTCCGTCTCCTCCAAGCCTTTTCTCATTTGGAAGACGGAGGCGAAGGCCAGATCTCATGGACCCAGAGAAGGTGGGGCTGAGATGAGAAACTGGGGTGACCCTAAAGCCTACGCAGGATAGACTCCTTTTGCTGAAGCAAGTTCGGTGGTGGTCACCGCTGACAGCTGGTGGTAACACAGACTCTGCGGGGCCAGGACCTGCTAATGCATTTTGTCACTTCGAAGAGTGCCTCCAGTTACATGTACTGGTCAAGGGCCACCGTTAAAACGTGTTGCGGTGTACACTATTAATCTCTTTTGTAAACTCAGGTAGTACAGGCTGGTTAAATGTCAGAGCTGGAAGGGATCTATGAGAGCCTGGTCTGTGACCCTCTGCCCCCTTCTCCCACTGGAATCCTGAATGCAGGATGTGCGACGTGACATAGCCTGGCTGATGCCCCCAGGGAGTAGCAACATTCCAGGACTATTAATTTACCAGGATTAACTATTTGCTGCTAGTTTCATTGTTATTTTAAAGTCATTCTTCCTAGTCCCTGGAAATCTGTGAAGGCTCACGTAGATCTGATGGTTTTCAGAAGTTGGGGATACGTGTGTAGTGATCAGAGCATACACTTTCTCACCCACCCTGTCTCTTTCTTAACCACGGCTCCGGGGAACACAGTGAAATTCGAGGCGTTCATGTTCTTTGGACTGTTGGAACCAAGACTTTAGCTTTGTTAGCAGTGGGATCCCCTTGAGTTAACCTAAGAAGCTTCCACTTTCAAAGGTGTATCATGTTAGTTTCATGGTTTTAGCTGCACCTTGATGTTTACAATTTGCTGGTTTTCTTCTGAAATTTTTTCCCCCTTTATTTTTTTCTTTTCTTTTCTTTTTAACATCCTTATTGGAGTATAGTTGCTTTAAAATGTTGTGTTAGTTTCTGCTGTATAACAAAGTGAATCAGATTCCCTCTTTAAAAGGTCTACTGAATCATACATTCAGGGTGGGAGTGGGAGTGGAGGAGAGGCTTAGTAGATTTTTAAAAATAATAACATCCAGCTTTGGTGTAAGAGCAAGGGAATAAGTACTCTCATGTACTGCTGATGCAAGCGCACGTTGTCACAATCTGTATGGAAAAATTGACAATGCTCATCAAAAGCTTTGAAATTACCTATATTATTAGATGTACGATTCCCATAGCTAGAAATGGTCACAAAATTTCACATACCAGATTGCTTATTGCAATGTTACTTATGACAAGGAAGCTGGAAAAAAATCCCAAATGTTCAGCAGAAGAGGATTTAGATAAATGAATTATGGTATATCCGTACAGGGGAAAGCAATCATTAATAATAATAAAAGATAATAACACACATAGCCCTTACTATTTGCCAGCTTAACTTATAATTAGTGCATGTAACATACCCACAACCGTTTGAGGTGGATGCTGTTATTATGCCCATTTTACAGGTGATGAAATTGAGGCCCTGAGAATAAAAGTGATTTGCCCATAGTAAGTGGTGAAGTTGAGATACAAACCCGGTCTGTCCGGTTCAAAAATCCGTACTATTAACCACCATGCTATATTGCTTCTGGAAGAATATCTCATGGTTTGGGTAAATGTGTGTGTGTGTGTGTGTGTGTGTGTGTGTGTGTGTTTAAAAGGACTAGAAGTCTATACGCCAACTTGTGAAACTGGATAGTAGGATTGCAGGCAATTTATACTTTCCATTTTATGCTTTTTTTTGCATTTTTCAAATCCACTTCAAGGGCATTATTATTTTTTTAAGTCAGAAAAAAGTGTGGTGGATAAATTTTTACAAAGAAATAAATCCAAGATGTGATATAATCTATCCCCTCACCCAGTACAGAAATTCATTTATGTACCATCTCCAACAAGCAGTCACTTGCCTTTATTTGAACTGCTCTGTTGACAGGGAGCTCTTGGATCTGGCTGTTCAGGATTGGCTTGGTCTGAGGGAGGAAGGAAAAGTGACCTTGGGGTTATTTGTACGTGGTACAGCCCAGCTCACAGAGCAGGGAAATAGTTAAGGGAATTGGGGCAGAAGTTCAGGGATGCTGAGAACATCAGTGGGGAGCTTGATGGGGTACCAAGGTGACGAGGTCCCCAGCACACCACATCGTGTTCTCTGTCTCATTTGTTTCACAGCCTGTTGTAAAATAGTTTGCTCAAGAAACAGTTTTCTAGCAGACAAAGGAGAAAACCCTCCCGTAAGGAATTCACCCTGAGAGGAATAATATGCCATCTTCCAACTGCAAAATTGACAAAAATGAAAGCTCAGTGCTGGTGAGCATGTCCATGGAGCGTTCTTCTGTACTGCTGGTGGGAATGCCAAGTGGCACAATTTGCGGAGGACAATTTGGCAATATTTATAAAAAATCCAAAGCATACGTTTCTTTCACCCTACCAATCCCATTGCTGGGAAGCTGCCCAATAAATTAAGTACAGGGATATTCACTACAGTCATGACAGCACTGGTTGTAGTAGAAAAAATAAACAAACAAGTAACATTGGAAACAGTGTCCCTCAATCGGGGCCACAGTAAATAAATGATGATACCACCATATAATAGAATCCTCTGAAGGCATTAAATAGTCTGAGTGAGATGTGCAGGTGGTGTTTTGGGAAGATCTTGATGCTGTCTTAGTGAGTGACGAAAAGCAAAATACAGAACAGAGTCTTAAATAGAGAAGACTACACATGTAGATACGCACTTGAGAGTATACACATTTTTTCCCCAAAAGAAAATACAAGGAACTATTCACATACTGTTGAAAGTAGCCACCTTGGAGCAGAGGGACTGGTCGAGAGAGAGTCTTATTTTCATTTTGTATCTATTTTGTTTGAATGCTCGAGTACATATTACTGTTATTTTAAAAATCAAAGCCAGGGTTATCTTGGAAATTGTAGTCCATCTTGTTTGTTGGTTTTCTGCCTCTCTATACTAAAATAAAACACACACATGCACATACGTACAACCTAGTCACTGTCATTTTATTTTTTAAAATAATACAGAATGCTCCCCCATGGCTCTCTCATAAATCATCTCTCCCTGTCCAGAGTCAGAGCTCCTTGGGGACAAGCACAGGATCTTTCTGCACCAGCTCCTGCTGGGTCCTACCTCTGGTGTCTGCCTGTGAGTCAATGTATGAGCCTGAATTAGGAACAGAAGGAAAGATGATGGACTTAGGAGCCAGTGTATTAGTAGTCAGGTTAGGCTGTGCTAGGCTGTAATAACAAATACATCCCAAGTCTTAGTGGCTCGACAATATACAAGTCTACTTCTTGCTTATGACACTGTTTTTTTGTTTTGTTTTGTTTTTGTTTTTTTTTCCTTTTTGCGATACTTGGGCCTCTCGCTGTTGTGGCCTCTCCCGTTGCGGAGCACAGGCTCCGGACGCGCAGGCTTAGCCGCCATGGCTCACGGGCCCAGCCGCTCCGCGGCATGTGGGATCTTCCCGGACCGGGTCACGAACCCGTGTCCCCCGCATCGGCAGGCGGACTCCCAACCACTGCACCACCAGGGAAGCCCTATGACACTGTTTGATGTGGGCTGTGTTCCTTTCTTCTACGTGGTGACTCAGGCATCGAGGCTGCACCCACCCGTGGGTCTGTCCTCTTGTGACTTCAAGATTGACCTGGCGCCATCTAAGGGGGCGATGGGGAAGACATGGTGCATTACCCAGTTCAGCCTGAAAATGACACATGCCACTTCTGTGCACGTTCTAGCACATGGAACGTTGGTAGACACAATAGGAACAGAGGCTTTACGTGTGCTTGCATGACGGAGCTTGGCTTCTTGCACTCCTGTCTTCTGCCATGAGAAGATTGTGCTCTAGACAGCCACCCCACCTCAGTATGGGCCCCAGAACAAGCATACATGGGACAAATTTGAATCTGACCTGGCCCAGCCCAGCCAACCCAGATTAGCTGAACCTCAGTCAACCTATAAACCAGTGAGCAGAGCAACAACTGTTTGTTGTCATAAGCCACTGAGAGTCTAAGGTTTCTATTATGCAGCAAAAACTAATATGGAACCCCATGGACTGGTACCTTCAAGGGAATCATGAAGCACACACAGCTCAGGGTCCTAGGACTACTAAAAGCCGTCTTGTGGATGAGCTGTCTGGAGCCCAGAGAAGGAAGGGGGTGTGCCTGAGGTCACAGAGCCAAGACCAGAGACCAGATTTGTGGAACTCAAGCCAGTACTTTTTATGACTGGACATCCACCCTCCAGCACAGAGCAGGGATGTGAGTCCTAGAGTTGCTGGCATTTTGATTTGGGCAGGAGAGGGGGAAAAGGCAGGGGACCAGGCAGAGGCTAGAAGGGCTAGTTGGGACAGCAGAGGCCACCAGTGTTGGGAGAGGGGCACAGAGGACTGAGCAGCTTTCTCTCACCTCCCTGATTAGCTGAAGTCTGGGGATCTCGAATTTCTATGGCATTCCTGCTCAGCTATGGCACCAGTGCTCAGAAATCATCCTGATGTCAAGCCAGATTCCCGGAGGCCTGCGGGATCTCTGCCCAGGCACCATCTGAATGGTATGCCCTCCAGCTGCTTCCTATTCTTTGGGATTTTATGCCTGTTATTATATCCAAAAATACCTCAGGCTGTTAAGGGGAAGGGGCCCAGGGTAAAAGGTGAACTGGAGAGAGAATGCAAGCTTTGGCTTCTTTCCTGACTCCAAGATGTGCGTCCAAAGTATGCTTGTGCACACACACACAGACACATGCACACATGCCCCGTACGACTCCTTCCAGGGTGCATGAGCTCCACCTGTCAGGTGAGGGCGCCACAGTCCAGTGGAGCGGACGCCTAGGTTGCTCACTGGGCGGAGAGGAGGAAGCCGGCGGTCAGCTAGGAGGACCCTGGTCTTTCGTGACCCTCCTCCAGCTCTTCCTCTGTTCCTCCCGCCTCCTTCCGCCTTCCCTTTTCTTCTCTCACGCCTACCTTTTCTCTCTACTTCCCTCTCTTTTCCCCCCTCCCTCTCCTTTCTTCTTCATGTGCCCCAGGATAAAGGGTGAGCTTCGGCAGGCATGCAGGGCCGAACAGACAGCAGTCCCTGTTTTGTGGAGCACGTCTTATAGAAGGGGCAACGGGTCATAACTAAACACGAAGATGCATCTATAATTCCAAGCAATGAAAAAGTCAGTGAAGTAAAAGGGTCATACAATAGGAGGGAATTCCAGGGGAAATCCAGTTTAGACTGGGGGATACAAGGAAAGCTTCTGGCGAGGGTGTGCATTGCACCTCATGCTTGAAAGGATAAATAGCCGGGGAAGAAACAAGTGGGGATCAGGCATGGAAAGAATTGCAAGCCGAAGAACAAACATGTGGAAGGAATGTCCTTGGTGTGCTTAGGAAGCTGGACGGAGGCCGCGGTGACCGTGGCGTGACCACGGCTCAGAGAGCACGGGGAGAGCTGTATGCAGTGAGATGAGAGAGGCAGGCACGGCGGGAGCAGGCGGGGATTCTGCGGTTCATCCCAAGCGCCATGGAGTCTGTTGATGCCTCTTAAGCAGCAGATTGACATAATCCAGTTTTGCACTGTGGAGAGAGAGATTTGGCAGCTCTGAGGAACACGGGTTGGCAGGAACCCGAAGGGAAAGTTTTAAAATTCTGTTGTGGCTGTTCAGGTCGTAGGCGAAGGGATAAGATGGTTAAGCTACAACGGTGTCCAGGGAGATGGAGAGATGTAAGGAAGACACACCTCTGTGGCAGGATGATGTTTGTGCAGTGTTATAGATGCGCCCCCAGCTCCACACTCCCGTTACCTGGGACCCTCCACATTCAGGCAGCTAAACGTGAGACCTGCTGCTGGAGTGGAATTGCCAGGGTGGAGCTAGAAGATAGTGACATCATATCCTTGATATGTGGGTTAAAAAGCCAAGATCCAGGGATACAATAGAAGGACCGGGAAGGAAATGAGATTAGGTCGAACCTGGTGGGGGAGAGGGAAGTTAGATGCAGAGGAAGGAAGAATGTTAACAATACCAGCGAGGGTCTCCGGGTCCTATTATATACCTACCTAGTCAGTAGGGGGAACAGAGCCCCCGCCCCCAGTTTGGGGAAATCTTAGAGATCTGTGTTGGTTTCCAAGTGTGCCCCAAGAAACTCAACAAGGTCTCCGAGTTCCCCAGCACTTTATCAGCATGGGACCCCCCACCCCCGCCAGGCACTACCCACCCCGGGAGGGAAGCACTTCCGGCCCACTAGCCATACATAGGGACCTGTAGTTGGAAGATGCCAAAAATTCATGAGTCCCTTCTAAAGCCTTTGAGATTTTTATTTGAACCCCAGGACTTAGGACCTACTGGAAGGAGCATCAGACCAAAGGGAAAAAGACTCAGCTTCAAACCCCCATGCTGGAGAGATGATTCTAGAAAACCACTTGACCTTTCGGAACCTAGTCTTATCCTCTACAGATGGGGCAGTAATATGAGCCTGATCTCCCCGTGGAGGTGGTGGAGGATTAGAAGAAATAAATACATGGGAAAACTAGCTATTCCACGCTAGGGGAGTAAATTTTGTTTAGAGAGACAAAAGCTCCCATCGTGCTTAATTCACTAATTCCATTAAGAGTTCTAGCAGCTTTTCTTCTTCCACCTGGTTCTGTTTCCTATAATTATTGGTTTTGCTTCTGCCCCCTGGGGACACAGAGCAAGCCCCATCCCTCTTGCCTGGACAGCTGACATGTAGGACCTTTCAGGTGGAAGGTATAATCAGGGACTTCCAGAGGCTACCTGTCTCCAGGCTGAACCAGCTCAGTCCCTCCAGAAATTTCTCTTAGGGCCCTGGGGACCCTACCGCTTGCTGGTGTCCTAAGAACGTGGTGCTCAGGGAGGTCACAAGGCAAGTTCATCCTGGCCACAGTTTTGATGAGAATTCCGCAGCCAGTGGTCCAAAGCCCCTTGCTGGAGTCCAGGACACCTCTCTCTGTGAATGAAGGCTACTCATGACTGGTGCCGATGGACAGTTGCAAGGCAGGGGCCAGTGACAGTACCTGTCTCCATTGCTTCCCTCATCTGGGAGCTGTAGGCCTCATTCTCACTGTTATCATCCCCAGACAGAAAATGCACGAGAAAGATATATCCACAACTCACCTCCCAAGGGAAAGAGCGTCTGTCCTAAGCTGGTCTCCAAGTCCTCCAGGGAGCACTGGATTCAGTGGCAGAGGGTAGAGTGAGAAGAGCCCCAGGCTTTGAAATCAGTGCAGGGAGCAGGGGAAGGGGAGGCCAGAGTCATGGGGGCCTGGCCTAGTGTGCTCTCCAGGGTGTTCCCTCCCTCCCCTGCCCCTCAGGGTTGATGCTTCTTCCTGATGTATTCATCCTGCACATGCCCCCAGGAGGTTGTGCCTCAGCAGAGAGCACCCGGAGAGCATTATAAGCTCCCCTCCACCCTGTGGGTTTTTGTTCCACTTCATTACTTGGCCCTTGTTGGCCTGCTGCCTAGAATCTTCTCAGGTTATTCCATGCCCCATGTCCTGTGATCTAAATTAGTGCTCCTGTTGGCCAGAAGAGTCTGGATTTTCTGCAGGACGCTCAGCCACGCACACTGGGCCAAGGAAGGGGTTTGCCGCTCTCACACCCTGCACCTTCACTGCCCTGCACCACTCGGGCTGGTGGAGAAGGAACAGAGATCTAGAGAGTCAGGGTGAGCCTAAGAGGCACCACGATCTGAGGATGGGATTGTGAAGTAGGCAAGGTGGTCCTTCAGACCCTACTTTGGAGCAATTTGAGCCCTTGGTGGCAACTTGCCTACCTCGGGTGCATCTCATCTTCCCTCTTAACAGGTACCCCAGGATTTGTCAGTTGCAGTGCATGAACTCAGCCATTGGCTTGTTCGTTCAACACTCATTCACCCATTCATTCATTCATTCACAGATATTTTCTGAGTGCCCAGTAATGTGCAAGGCACTGTGCTCCATCCCGGAGATAAAAAGGGGACTAAGATGCTCTCCTTGTCTTACAGGAAGTCACAGTCTAGTGGGAGAAGCAGCACAGGCCACGTGAATACTGTAATAAGCATTCTAACAGAAGCAGTTCCGAATTCAGGAGTGAGAGCATCTTTAAGAATGTAGCCTTGAACTCAAGTGGGAGTGGGAGGCTTTGCACAGCCACTGCCCAGCTTATTTGTCTGTGTATCGCACACAGCACCTTGCCCTGAGCCTCACACCTGGAAGGACCCAAATAAAGCTGTGTGGAGCGCTCTGGATGTTCTCTGAGCCCCCAGTTCTAAACCTCAGTGATGCTAAGGGAAGGAAAAGTGCCAACTTGCCAGATGTGGGAGCTGGGGTCTAAAGAGCGCTCAACAGAAGTGAAATAAATTGGAAACTGCTGCTCCCGTTGTCCTCCTGGCGTCTCGCGTGCTATATCTTTTATTCTTCCTTCTTTTGGCCAAATGAGCTCCTGCCTCCAATATGGCCCCTGGGTCCACTGCCCGAGGGCAAATATTTCTGCCCTGGAATAGCTCACTGGAGGGAGCTGAGAAGACTAATAACAACGCTTGACAGCCCTGCATGGTTTTCCCTAAATGTTCCTTCCTGCACAAAAAACGTTTAATAAAAATATGGATTAAAGCGGAGACTGGGAGCAGGAAATCAATGGCAGTCTCCCGGCTGTGTTATCATAATACGTTCTGTGCCTGCACTGCACACCTAGGGCAGAGGGGAGTCTGTGCTGTCAGAGTCCTGCCTGCAATGCCAGTGCCAGGGAGAGAGGGAGAGGAGCATCTGGGGGAAGGGGTGGGGTGCCTGAGACAGTAGCAGGTGACCGTGAATATCTCTAGGCTGTCAGGGAAGCAGTCCCAGGGCCTGGTGGGGAGCATGAGCCAGGGAACATGTGTCCTGTGTTTGCACAGGGTCTAGAACCTCCTTGGCTGGTGTGACTGATAGATAGTCTGGTCTGTGTAACTGCTTTATTATTATATATGAATTAATTGTTCCTCATGCAAAGGAATAATATACGTTGTCCCTCACCTCCAAACTATTATATTTAGTTTTTAAAAAGTTGGTTTCTATACATGGAATATCATGTTAATTACACAGGACTTGCTCTCCTATTTATTAAAGAGGTCCCCAAAGTGCCTCCAATTAGGCTCCCTTGCTCCCTCTCTGTCCATTTCATTCCTGAATGCCTTGAAAGCCATTAAAAACTGCTGTCTTTAAGCGTCTGTAATTCAGACTTTGTGTAATTCAGACCAGGGATCTTCATCCCCAACTTTTTTGTTTTTTTGTTTTTTGCTGATTATTGAGGGTTTCTAGATGGACCCTGTGCATGGGCCACTCAACAAGAAGGCTGCCATTCTGAGATGAGACAAGATGGGTCTTCTTTCCTGGGCTACCCCTGGGGCAGAGCCCCACGGCCACGTGTGCAAACCGCATCTAGGACTCTTGCCCAGCAGACACAGAAGGTACCAGTTGCCCAACGTGAGACGATAAATAATGGATTCGATCTGTGCAAACTGCAGGATCAATTATGGGAACATGAGGCTAAATCAGCCTCCAACTGTCAGTGTGTCAGGGTTTCTGCTGGAGACGATTAGTCCACCTGCGTTCTTCAGGGCTTAGAGCTGTGTGTATATGTGAGTGCATGCGTGCATGCATGCATGCACGTGCGTGTGTGTGCGTGTGTGTGTGTGCAGGACAGTTACAGGAGTAGAAAAGACACTGCCAGGAGACGTGAGATGAGGGTTCCAGGCCAGGCTCTGCTTCCAACTAGTTTTGTGGCTTTGGAAAAATCATTATTCTCTCTGAGCCTTCTTTTCCCATCCGTAGAATGAGCAACTTTTGGGAAGGTGGCGGGGATCCTTCTTACACTGGAGCCCCACCTCTGAAAAGTCTGACTCCAAAGGCCTGGGGCAGGGCCTGGGTCTCTCTATAAAGATCCCAGGTGAGACTGATGTGGTCCCCTCGGAGCCTCTGGCCCCTCCAACCTCTCACTCTAGCAGCCAGCTCTGTACCTGCCCTCCTGGCACTTCCCGCCCGCACCCCCCCCCCTCCCCGGGGACTGAAAATCCCTCCCTCACCTCTTTCTCTGAGGACCCCAGTTTCCTCCGCTACTCGGGAAGGATGTCCTGTCTTTTGGGCCCGAGGGTGACATCATTTTATTCCACCCCTGGCTTCCCTTACCTGCTTGTCACCCTGCTGATGTGCACATGAACCTGAGCTCCCTTCAGAGAGGATGGTAAGGCACTCCAGAGGAATACCGAACAGCATCAAACAGGAGGCAAAACCAGCAAGGGTCGAGGGCTAGCATCCCAGTGTCTAAGCTACAAAACCCCTTTTGTCATTATTACCTTCCCTGTCCACGCCACCCACCCCCTTACCTGCTCTCACTCTTCCCCCTTTCCTCTTTCAACAGGATGCAAGAAGCTCCTGTGGGAGGGTACTTCACGATACAAATCACCAGAGGTTTTGGAATCAGGCCAAAAGTGCGAATCCAGGTGGTCATGTCACTGGGTGCTGTGTGCACCCATGGGGGCACCCTCCGGTTGGCTCTGAACCTGGTCTACCTCTAGTTTGCTCCCTTCAGACACTGCATGCTGTCTTCAGGGCCTGGGTCCCTTCCAGCCTCTGGAATTCATCAAATTTGATGAATTGATTTGACACCGGTTCATCAAATGGGTTTCTTCTTCCTGGCCACACAGCTAGACTACATTTCCCAGACACATTTGCAGTAAGGTGGGGCTGTGTGATGGAGTTTGACCAATGGAATGTGGGCACAGTGAGTCTTCCATTTCTGCCCTCTTTCCTCAAGGTTTGTCTGTTGGATGTCAAGGTCCCGGGCAACCTTGGGAGACACCTGCTTTGTAGACCCTTTATCAGCCTGGGTCCCTGAACACTCCTCCATTTCTCCTACCACCAATAGTGCTGATTGGGCTTCACGGAGAGCGGGAAGTGAACTTCTATTGGGCCAAATCACTGAGATTTGGGAGTTTACCTTAAATAGCAGCCAACATTGCTTAAACCAATATATAACCCATGTAGCTAGGTCAACCCTTTATCCCAAGGGAAGGATCTAGACTGTTGTGGCTTCTTCTTGAAACTGACCCCGGCAATTAACCAGGGCCACGTCTGGGTTCAGCCATGTGACTGGCACCGACTCTTCACTTTTCTATGCATTTCTTTACTCTTTTGTCCATTTCTCCCTTTGTCGGCTCTTCTGAGTGCTGGGTCAGATCAGTTAAGTCCCTGACAGAGGAAGGAAGGGAGCCTGTCCCTGTTGGGCCGTCCTATACAGAGGGTCTTTCCCATGGGCTGCAACTGGCCCCTGCAGTTTACTCGTGCCTTTGTGTTAGGGTCATGCTCCTTCCAAGCAATGTGTAATCACACCTGCCACTGTCCCGGAGTCCCAGTCAGGCTCGTAAGCCAGGGGAGTGGCGGGGGGAGGTGACTGGCAGCTCTCCCCTTCTGGATGCCTGCCTCCTGGTGTCCTTGCAGGCAGCCAGACACCCACCCACCCACCCTCGCCCCCGCCACCGCCGCCACCTTGCTAAACTCCAGGTGCACACTGACCAGGGGCTCTGTGGATGTCTGTTGTCCCTGTTGCCATGACAGCCAGTCACAGCGAGTGATGGCAAGAGTGACTTGATTCCTGCTGGGAGGCAGACAGAAGCATGGCACGTGGAGGAAGATGGGGCTTCTGGAGGGGGTGGAGAAATGCGGAGCCAGCAGGGGGAGGGACTGGCAGGGGAATTCTGAAAACGGAGTTCACGCTCTGTGCCTTCAGGCTTCAACTCTGCAACACGAGGAAGTCCTGGGAAGGGATCAGGCCTTCCGCCCAGAGCCCTCGTGAGGCTTCCAGGGCGTGCTCCAGAGAAGAAAGCATGGAGGAGGAAGGCGCAGGGTAGAAGGTGCAGTGAGGGGAAGAGGAAAACTTCACTCAGCAGGCACTTCCTGAGCCCTGGTCTAGCCCTGTAGCTTGCTCTGTAGCAGTGAGTCAAATGCATCAGGTTACTGCCCTGCCCGCAGGGAGGTGGGGCTCCAGTGGGGCCTCCTGGGTGCCCCCTGGCTTTGTGCATCGCAGCAGCCAGAAATTAACAGGACCCACGCATACCAGGTGGAGATAAGAGCTAAAGAAATAAAAAAATAATGAAGTGGGCTTAGTGAGCTAAGGACAGAAGAATTAGCTATTTCATATGAGGAGAACAGGGAAGGTAGTTTTGAAAAAGTGACACGTGAACAGGGACCCGCAAGGAGCGACAGCGTGAGCTATGTGGCTATGTGTGGGGAGAGCATCCCGGCAGAGGGACCAGCCTGTGCAAAGGTCCTGAGGCAGGAGAGGCCTGTGTGGCTGAAGTGCACTGAGCAAGGGTGGGTGTGGAGTGGTAAATGGTAAAATCAGAGCCACTTTTTGGTGGGAGATGCCGATTCTGGAGAGCCTTGTGCTTTAAGTGAGCGGGATCTTTTCCTGGCGGGGTGGGGGGTGGGGGGGAGCGTTCCCTCAGAAGGGAGACATGATCCGACTGATAGGTAAACAGGGGCTCCCTGGCCACAATGCAAAGATGAGAGGACAGGGCAGCAAGATGGAAGCAGGGAGGGGCAGTAGCATTGAAGGTGATGAGAATTGGCTAGATTCTGGATGTATTTCCAAAGAAGAGCTGATTAAAGGGTTGCATGAAGGATTCTGGCTTGAGCAACTGGATAAAGGAGTAGTGAGTCTGAACTGTCTTTTCTGGAAGAGTAACAGAGCTCACCTAGCCCCCCGCCAGAGGAGAAAGGAAGCCATCGGGGGTCCAGAAGCTTCTCCTGCATTTGGAGCCACAGTGGTCTGGGTTCTTCCCTCACTGCAATTCATCCCGACCTGTGGCTTCAGCTGAATGCCCTTCCCTTGGCCTGTTTCCTCACTCATGTGCTGCTCCTTGTCAGCCAGCTGTCATTCAGGGACATTGACACTCAAGCCTGGGCAGTTCTGAGCCCCAGACCTGATGGCCTGAAGCACCGCGGCACCCCCAGGTGACTCCCTGTTATTCTGGACAGCCTTCAGAATTAGGAAGCTTTGCATAAGTTCTGCAGCAGGTCCACCCCTCTTGTCCACGCCAGCCTCCTGCTCATCAGTGAACCTCACCATGCCCCCTCCTTTCCTCCTCTGCTGGCCTGTGGCCTGTCCGACCTTCAGCTGTGTGTGTATCGGGGTGGGATGCCCAGGGAGTCTGGAGAATGGCCTTCCCCTCTGCCCCTCATTGCCCTTTGTTCCCTGTGCCCCAGAGCAGCTCTGTCCTTCATGAGCACAGCATCTCCCACTTCTGGACCTAATCCCATGCACACTGGGGATTCATGCATGTTTGCAAGCATTTTTTTTCAAAGCACATTTCTATTCATGATCGTACTGAACCTCTCCACAGCCCTTTGAGGCAAACAGGGCAGATATCAAAGGTCCGACTTTACAGATAAAGATGCTGTCCTGGGCTTCAGTTTCTTCCTCTATGAGACAAGAGGATCCATCCAGATGATCCTTATTGTGCCTGCAGCTCTGACTTCTTATGACTCTAACATGCACACATACAGGAGAGACCCCTCCTGTTCACACACACACACACACACACACACACACACACACACACACACAGGTACAGCTGGACACATATACACACGGGCATGTACATGTACACTCACACAGTCCAAATGTTGTTGTTTCTGTGCAGCAAACTGCATTCTTGAGTACCCTCTTGACAGTCTTACCCTTTCTGACAAAGCACCCAAGGGGCTTAAATTAGATAATTTCCAAAATTGCTGAATTAGGTTCTCCAGATTCTGACGTTTCATCCTTCCTTGTCCTGGAGGCACCAAGGCCTCTCCCAGTCTTGTGCTGGTGTCCATCAAATGCTGAAATTTCACCATCTGTAATGAGCTCTAAGCATGCAAGAATAAATGAGATGGAAAGTCTATGAGCCAGCTGGGAAGGACAAAGGGAGCAGACAACTGATACCAAGTGGAAAATGGTCTGTCTGTTTGCTTCTTTTCCCCAGGAGGGGCAGGGTTTAAATTCCCTTTTGATGCCAGCCCTCAAATGATCACATACTGTTTTTGCCCTGGAAATATGCCTCCAGAAATGCTGTCCTTCCCCTGCATCCACGCTCATTGGGGACCTACTGGGAGTAACTCCTGAAGATTCAGAAAGAGGCTCAAGCTGCCTCCTTGACCCAGAGAAGAGGGAATAACCTGCAAACACTCCATGTTGCAAACCAGCCCCGATGGATGTCAAGCCAGTGGAAGTGTCCAACACCATCATCGGTCAGGGTCCCAGAGGCCACAAGGGTAGAGCAATGAGCTAACAGAGGGAAACAAGCCAGAGGTCCGATCTTGAGGTGAGAGTGTGAGGATGGCTCGATGGGACATGTCCCCAGCGCCAGAAAAACGAGCCGGATCAACAGGCAATCTGGATAAGATCTCCAATGGCCTACCCCAGAACTTGAAATTCCATTAAGAGTCATTCCTATTTCTTTGAGGTCTGTGGAGGCCTCTATTGAAATGAGAATGGTCCCCCCCCGCCCGCCCCCGGGTGGAGGGGCACAGTTGGACGCCACGGTTTCTTCTTTCTATCCTCTCAGAATGGATCTGTTAATCAAAATTTTTTTAAGCCACGTCACAGGGTCTTGAGTTAATGGGACATAGGCTAGATATATTTAGATGAAGGAAAAGCTGTGGATAAAGAGCATTTTGGAGGCATTTTGCCTGAATTGAATTTTGAGGAAGAAAAGGAAAGGGGAAAAATCAAGGAAAGAAAACCAGAGGTGACAAGCAGCATTCAGAAAGAGATGAGCCAGGAGCCCAGGTCCTAAAACCATCCATTCCCATGACCTGCAGTGGATTTTATCCCAGCAGCAAAAGAATCCTTTGTATTTATACAAGCATTGTAGTTTATAAAATGTGATCGCAGTCATTAACCCACCTGATTCTTACAGAAACAAGACTTATTAAGTCATGTGTGTAGGAGTGAGAAGCCCATTTTACCTAGCAGGGACATGTCACCTGTACGGGGGCCAGGATCGTTATCTCTGCATGTGCTCAGAATACTGTTGGATCCAACACTCGTTGACGGATTTAAATGTATGAGCTGACACTGTCCCTTTTGAGACTCGAGGAGAAAGAGACTTGGAGTCTGCAGTAAGTAAAACACTGGCTGTCTGTCGAGGCATTTTTTTCCAGCCAAACATCCTGTTTCCGTGCCTGCAGGACCCTCTCGGCAGCCTCTACAACCGTGAGGTATCCTTGGGACTTCAGTGACAACAAACAGGCACGTGACCTGGATTGCGAGGATGGTCCTCAGGCGTCCTCTGGGTTGATGGGAGCAAGGCTCTGAGATGACAGAAGAGGCGGGCTTCACTAGCAGCCTTGCCATTAAGCCTTTGACCGTGTTGATCTGATCCTTTAACCCATAGTGAGATCATTCTGTCATTCGACAAGTGTCTGAGGGCACAGACTGTGACCAAGACTGAGGCCAGAAGTTCTGGGTCTTTTTGAGAGCTTGGTCGTTCATGAGCTGTGTGACGTTGTATAAGTTGCTGAACCTCTCTGGGCTTTATGTTCTCATCTGTCACATGGAGCCGTGGCACCTGCCCTGGCCCCACGCAGGGCTGTTGTCTGACTCCATTGAGACCAGGGGTATGAGAGGGCTTTCGTCTACGGGGATGAAAGTTGCCTGGGGACAAGGAATCTGATGGAGATGGAGAGGAGCACGAGAGGAGACGAGGAAGGAGGAAGGGGAGGAAGGAGAGGAGAGAGGCAGGTGAAAGAAAAAAGAGGAAGCAAAGGAGGGGAAGAGGAAGACAAAATAGAAGACGGTAAAAGAGGAGAGGAAAGGGAGAGGAGAGAGGAAGGAAAGGAGAGAAGAAGGCGGAATAGGGCTCCTTTAAATCTGCCTCCTGGGCGTCAGGTGGGCCCTAATTGCCTGATGCAGACGCTACAATGCCTTTATATTGGGTTGGCCAAAACATTCGTTCGGAATTTTCCGTAACATCTTACGGAAAAACCCGAATGAACATTTTAGCCAACCCAATATTAGAAGCAGCAATGCTTGAGGCTGATGTCGTAGTGAATGCAAACCAGGAAGGCGGGGAAGAAATAGAAAAGACATCACTCCGTTCAAGCCCCCACCCTCTCCCCTGCCCTCCCCCTGCTGCTTCAAAGTTGGTTGGCTTCCTCTGTGCAGTTTCCAGAGCTTACAGAGAATTAGCGCGTTCAGTTAGTCCCCGCTTTAATTCTCTGCCGTCGCTTTCCTGGAAGTTTAAACAAGAAAAGCTGTTTTCTAAGTATGGACCTGCACTGTGCAAAGAAAACAAAGCATGTCACAGAGTCACTGCTTGCATTTATGTTCATGATTAGGGGGAAAATGAGGGCAGGAAGGAAGGAATGGAGGGAGGGAGGGAGGCAGAAACACCCCTAAAGTCTACCCCTGAAGGCACGCAAGCCTAATGGTTGGCTAGAGCAGAAAAGCTCAGAGTTCCAAGACTTGGCACTGAAGTCTAAACTGAGAACCAGATTTGTTGACAAGTTGGAGAGAGTTCAGAGAAAATCCACCAGAACAATTAGAGGAATGCAGCTTAACTGGCCCAGCTTGTTGGAGCAACTGCTAAGCAGGGAGCATTACAGAGTCTGTAGCCAGAGGAAGCAACATCCACATCGGTGAGAGGGGAGGGGCTGTTTAGCTTGTAACAGAAGGGGATCCAGAAAAGAAATGGAGCCCAGAGAAAGGCAGGACGCAGCCCAGCCTGACCTGGCATCCTGCAGGGAGACCTCTTGGGTTTCTCCGGCCATGTGGCTCATCCTCTGCATGGGCCACTACTCCCCAAATATGACTGACAGCAATGCATCCGTTATTTCATTGAATCTTCACAGCCACCCTGCAAAGCAGATGAAGAAGCGGAAGGTCAGGGTTGCTGTGTAACTTGCTCAAGATCTCTCAGCAGTAAAATAAAGATTTAACTTCAGGTCTGATTGGTTTTGAAGCTCAAGCTCATTTCTGACATGCAACATCACCTCCTGGGAGCTGGGATGGGAAAGGCAGAGACAGGGATGGGCGCCCTTATGGCTGAGGCTCCCAGCGCTCCTCATCCGGCCCCAGGCTACCTAGGAGGGAAAGCAAAGATGCCAGACTCATTAAGGGGTATACTGTGCTATACCCAGAACAACCTGGGCCCCCACCTTCTGGCCCTGTGTCTCCTGAGGACCCCATGCCTCTCCCCTCTCTTGCTGACCTCTTTCCACTTGCGCTGGCCCTCATCACCCTCTGAGGCCCCAGTCTGGTGTAGCCAGAAGAGTAGTGAACTGCAGGTCAGGCAGATGTGGTTTTGAATTTTACCTTTAAAAACAATTCTCTGGGGCTTCCCTGGTGGCGCAGTGGTTGAGAGTCCGCCTGCCGACGCAGGGGACGCGGGTTCGTGCCCCGGTCCTGGAAGATCCCACGTGCCGCGGAGCGGCTGGGCCCGTGAGCCGTGGCCCCTTAGCCTGCACGTCCGGAGCCTGTGCTCCGCAACGGGAGAGGCCACAGCAGTGAGAGGCCCACGTACCGCCAAAAACAAACAAACAGACAAACAATTCTCTGGCCTTAGGCAAGTTACTTAATTTCTCCAGGCCTGAGCTTACTAACTGCTTAAACAGAGATCATATCTACTTTACCAGGTTGTTATAAGGGCGGATGGGACAGTGAGCATAAGTGTGCTTTGTAAATTGCGAAGTGCTGAATGCAGGAGGATGTTATTAGTAACAGTAATGTAAATTGCATTCTAACTCACAGTAGACCCAGGCTCACTTCAGGCTTCCACCTGATGCACCCATTTCCAAATCCACACATGTCCCTGGTGTAAAATGGGACTGGCCTGAAATAAGAGCTGACCCAGAGAAGGCTCTGGAAGCAGGCAGCTGGCGAACGTCAAGGTTAAGACTGAGTCAGGTGTCTGCCTGGGAGCACGTAGCAGATGGCCAATGGCAGCCTGGAATCCAGAGACACATGGAACCGATCATGGAAACCTTGTCAGGAAGAAGTAATCTAAGATCCAGCAAGATAAGATGTCTTGGATCTGAGGCAAAGCAGGATCTTCCTGATGGGACAAGAGCCTAGAGATGGGGCATCGGGGCTTGGCAGAGGTGGAGATGGGAATGTGAGTCAAAAAATAACAGCTCCGGGTGCTTCCTGGTCCTTAGAGCCATCTTCAGACCTCCCTGATTGTTGGGGCATCAGCAGGCCCAGGAGATGGGCTTTTGTGTCCTGCAGATATTGAGAAATGATGCAGTCTTCAGAAAAGGTAAGGGCAGATGTAGCAGGCAGGGAGGTGTGGTGGGGAGAGCCTGGGCTATGATGGAAGAATGCCGGGGAGAGAGACTCTGCCTCAGTGTACTGACCTCCTGACGATTACCCCTTGCTTTTTTTTTTTTTTTTTGCATTACGCGGGCCTCTCACTGTTGTGGCCTCTCCTGTTGCGGAGCACAGGCTCCGGACGCGCAGGCTCAGCGGCCATGGCTCACGGGCCCAGCCGCTCCGCGGCACGTGGGATCTTCCCGGACCGGGGCACGAACCCGAGTCCCCTGCGTCGGCAGGCGGACTCTCAACCACTGCGCCACCAGGGAAGCCCACCCCCTTGCTTTTCAGTTCTGTCTTCTATACACATTATGAGTACCTACTGTGTCACCGGCGTAGCACTTCACATGGTTGACTATCTTGCTGCTCAAAGCAACCCTCTGGAGAGATGCCATTATTATTCATTATTATTGCCATTTCCCAGAGGCTCTGAGAGGAAACCTACCCAAGTGGCAAAGCTGAGATCCAAACCTAGGTTTTCTAGCTCGGGAGCCCAACACTTAGCTGTTACTCTCTGCAGCATTTTAAATAGAGCCTGAAATAGATGGTTTCTTCACAAAACCTGGTCTTACGGGCCAGACCTTGAAGATACTATCTAACATGATCTGCTCATTTTACCAATAAGGAGACCCAACGAGACAATCAGGTGCCCAGCAGCGAGCAGGCTTCCAGCCCTAAAATACAATCACTGCAAGACTCAAACCCATCGGAAAGAGGAAAATTCATTTATCAGCCAGATGTTCCACTGACATCACAGCTGGGCCGGCACCCACAAGTGCTGCGTCATCAGTGGATGTTTTTGCTATTATCAAAACCCTCTCTCCATCTTCGCCTCAAGACCTCTGGATATACTGGCCACAAAATCTGAGCAGTGATTCTTGACTTTTGTGTTTCACAGATGCCTTGGGGAATCTGGTGGAAAGTACGGATCATTTTGCAAGGAAATAAAAAGATAGGATTTTCAATTTGGGGGGAGGGGATTGTGAGCCCTCTGAAGCTCTTCCGTGAACCTCTAGGGCTCCGTGAGCCGCGAGTTATAAAGTGCCTGCTCTAGGTAATGAGAAAACCGGAACGAAATATTTGCTTCCAAGTCTGTCCCTTGAGAGATTCTTCAGAATCTATTCTTTCCATTCTACCTTCTTCCTTATTCCCCTGATCTGAGCTAGGAAGTCTCTGCTGCCAGTGCCATCATATCTACACCCATCCCACTGGAATGGAAGATTCACGAGGACAGGGACCACCTCGGTCTTGTGTGCCAGTGTGTCCCCCATGCCCAACAGGTGTCCAGGGCTCAGGACACATCAGTGGGCTGATTATCTAGTTATTCACTGATGAAAGAGAACACAAAGCTTTGCACCTTCACTCAAGTTATCCCTGTCCTTGGTTTTTCCTTCCTGGGTATAGGGTCAGAGGCAGGTATAACCAATGATCTAACTTAGTTCAGGTTCCCTAGGAACAGAACCTGAAATGGGGATTCTTCCTTGAAGATTTATTAAAGGTGTGCTTTCAGATATAATCTGTAAGGGTGGAGGGAAGCAGTATAAAGCAAGGAGAGAAGACTGGCAAAGCTTGATCCCAGGGATATGTCTGTGTATTAATAGCAAGGGGACCAGGCTTTTGTACTCCCGTATCGGGCAAGGCCTGACATCGGAGACCTCACCGGTGGCCCTATCGGGGCCAGCAGAGGGCAATTCTCAGGGGAAAGGTGCAATTGTGGGCTGTTATGGCCAATGCTTCCAGCAGCTGTGGGCTGAGGACATGGGTTATGGACAGTGTCTACTACATACTGTGACTGCCAACTCAGATCAGTTGAAGGCGGCTGCCTAGAGCATTGCATTGAGAAAGGGTGAGAGGCCAGGCCCTGGCTCAGCCTAAAAGCTCTATGGTGGATTAGTCATGCCTGCTGGGGGCTAAGGATTGATAGCATAGATGGCACCTCTTTGCCATTCTGAGCCTAAGAGGAAACCAGAGCTATGTTTATTACCAGAGGTCTAGAGTAGTTCAGGGACTCTGGGGCAATTTTATGTGTCATACAATTTAGAATCTTATCATACACTGTTGTCACATAGGTTCCTGTGTTTTCATTAACTCTAGGTAAAAACCAGACAGGCAGGCAGTAACTAAAAGACAGCTTCCCAGACTAAAGCAAAGGAATTACTTAAACGGACAGCCTTTAGCAGGGGAAGGCGGTCACACTTAGAGCCCAGACCAGCAGTATATAATTGGAACTGAGGTGTCAGAAAATAGGTACCAGGCATTTGAAAACCTTAGAATAAATGCCGTGACTGGGCTGAAGGCTGAGACCCCGCATCTTAGGCTTTTGTACCCGCACATGGCCTAGGAATGTGCCAAACACACCGTTGTTCCTCAGTACTTATGTTTCAGGTGTTTGAAATCAAATAAACCACGCCTGGGGGAATTAATTCTTTGACATAGGAGGCTGCTGCTCCAGAATTTCTAGATGGATTCTCCTAGACAGATCTGTCAACCCTGTACATGAGAAGATCAGCCTGGCACCCTTTGTATCTCTCAGGATGGGACGGGGCAATTTCCACTCGTCTCTGCTATTATCCCAAGTGTTGGTGTTGGGAAGAATTGGGGTATAGTGTAGAGATACAGCAGTTTAAGGTGTCATACTCGGGCTTTGTTGCCGTGGGCCTGGCGGACCTGGCTGGGCATGAAGGAATCTGTTCCTCACCAGAATGGAGGACCCGTGAGGGGGCTGTGGTGACCACCCTTTGGGTACCCTCAGGCCAGGAGAGGCCACTGGGAGGCCCACAAGATTCGTAACAAAGACGACAATGAGAATGATAGTAACAAGCATGACTGCAAACATCTGTACCACTGCTTTACAGGTTTTAAAGGCACCTTCAAGTTCATACCGTTCTGTTCTCCCCACCCCCACCATTTTTAACATACCAAGTTGGCTATGATTTTTTTAATTTTTATTTTATGTTGGACTATAGTTCATTTACAATGTTGTGTTAGCTTCAGGTGTACAGCAAAGTGATTCAGTTGTGTACGTACGTGTATCTATTCCTTTTCAAATTCTTTCCAAACAACGCAGTGAGGTAGGCAGAGGGGTACTCACCAACCCATGGAAAGACCTAGGGTGTTCGGGCGGGGCTGGGTGGAACTGGGGAAGGAGATGGGAAAGGAGCACGTATCATAAAGGATACCGTAGCGTTGCTCTTCTAGGGAAACCAGGAATCAAAGTGGGTGGTTGTCATCATGGTGGGACACCCAGCACGGTCCTTGAGAGGAGAGGGAGTGGGAGATTAGGCGATGGGTGGGTCACCTCACAGAAGCATGGCCTCCCTTGCCATTCATCCACAGAGTATGTTTGCTTCCTCCTGCTCAGTCATTCTCAGCCTTCCAAGTTCAGTTCAAATAGAATTACCATATGATCTGGCAATTCCACTCCGGGTATATACCGAAAAGAATCAAAAGCAGAGGTTCAAACAGATAACGGTACACCAATGTTCATAGCAGTGTTATTCATCAGAGGGTGGAAACAACTCAAGTTTCCACCAAAAGGCGAATGGATAAATAAAATGGGGTATATCCACAGAGTGGAATATTATTCAGCATTATAAAGGAAGGAAATACTGATCTATGCTACAACGTGGGTGAGTCTTAAAGACATTGTGCTGGGTGAAATGAAAGAACAAATATCGTGTGAGTCCACTTATATGAGGTATCTAGAGTAGGCAAGTTCACAGGGACAGAGCAGAGTAGAGGTTACCAGGCACTGGGAGGAAGGGGGGATGGGGGAGATATTGCTTAATGGGCACAGGGTTTCCGTTTGGGATGATGAGAGGTTTCTGGGCATGGATAGTGGTGATGCTTGCACAGCACTGTGGATGGATTTAATGTCTCTGAATTGTGCACTTAAAAATGATTAAAATGTGAATTTTATGTTATGTGTACTTTTAAAATAGGTGAATGAATGATTGGATGGATGGATGACTAAATGAATGAATAAGAAAACTAATTCAGTTCAGGGCTCATGGCCTACAGAAAGCTTTCCTGGATCCAGCCTGATTGGAACAGCATCCTCTGTGCGCCCGGGACCTACTGTAGTGCACTTGATTATTAGTGCACTTGACTGTCTCCACACTAAGCTGTGATCTCCTGGAGAATACGGACCATGCCCTCTTCCACTTCGTATCTCTGGCTCTAACCAAAGACCTAGTACGTTGTGAGAATTTGATAATTCTGTTTTAAATTAATGGAGCTGATACACATGGCATGTTTGAGATGCACATCGTAGGTTTTAAATAAATGAAACAGGTATCACCTACTATCACAATGGTGGTTGGTTTGATAAACTTGGTTCAGGTCCTTTTAAAACTTATCTGATTGAGGGTAACAGACTGCCCAGGGCCACAGTGGCAAGGCTGTGAGGGCAGAGCTGGTATGAAAACGGAGATCGCTGGAGGCCTCTCTCAGCCCACAGAGTCCCCGCACTGCTCCCTCCAGTGAGGTCTGTGATTCTTAAGTGACTCTCGCCACAGGCAGTTCACAGATCATCTATTTAGTGTCCACACTATAATATAAAAATAAGCTCTTGGAAAAATGTATTTGAGCTGTAGAAACTTCTGCTGCCAGTGTCCTTGTCCCCGTGGTGAGCCACAGCCCCCCCGGCTCGGCAGGAGACCTTCCAACACTAGCAGCCGTGTGGCTGACAGGGTCTTGGTGCTCCAGCCGGGTGCCAGGCCTGAGCCTCTGAGGTGGGAGAGCTGAGTTCAGGACACTGGACCACCAGAGACCTCTCGGCCCCACGTGATATCAGTCGGCAAGAGCTCTCCCAGAGATCGCTGTCTCAATGCTAAGACCCAGCAAGCTCCAGTGCTGAACACCCTATGCCAAACGACTAGCAAGACAGGAACACAACCCCACCCATTAGCAGAGAGGCTGCCAAAAATCATAATAAGTTCACAGACACCCCAAAACACACCACCGGACACGGTCCTGCCCACCAGAAAGACAAGATCCAGCCTCATCAACCAGAACACAGGCACCAGCCCCCTCCACCAGGAAGCCTACACAAGCCACTGAACCAACCTTGCCCACTGGGGAAAGACAGCAAAAACAACGGGAACTACGAACCTGCAGGCTGTGAAGAGGAGACCCCAAACACAGTAAGTTCAGCAAAATGAGAAGACAGAGAAATATGCAGCAGATAAAGGAGAAAAGCAAAAACCCACCAGACCAAACAAATGAAGAGGAAATAGGCAGTCTACCTGAAAAAGAATTCAGAGGAATGATAGTAAAGATGATCCAAAACCTTGGAATTAGAATGGAAAAAATACAAGAAACGTTTAACAAGGACCTAGAAGAACTAAAGAGCAAACACACAATGATGAACAACACAATAAATGAAATTAAAAATTCTCTAGAAGGAATCAATAGCAGAATAACTGAGACAGAAGACAGATAAATGACCTGGAAGATAAAACAGTGGCAATAACTACTGCACAGCAGAATGAAGAAAAAAGAATGAAAAGAGTGGAGGACAGTCTCAGAGACCTCTGGGACAGCATTAAACACACCAGCATTCGAATTATAGGGGTCCAAGAAAAAGAAAGAAAAAATATTTGACGAGCTTATAGTTGTAAACTTCCCTAATCTGGGAGAGGAAATAGTCAATCAAGTCCAGGAAGCACAGAGAGTCCCATACAGGATAAATCCAAGGAGAAACACGACAAGACACATATTAATCAAACTATCAAAAATTAAATACAAAGAAAAAAATATTAAAAGCAGCAAGGGAAAAACAACAAATAACACACAAGGGAATCCCCATAAGGTTAACAGCTGATCTTTCAGCAGAAAGTCTGCAAGCCAGAAGGGAGTGGCAGGACACATTTAAAGTGATGAAAGGGAAAAAACTACAACCAAGATTACTCTACCCAGCAAGGATCCCATTCAGATTCCACAGAGAAATTAAAACCTTTACAGACAAGCAAAAGGTAAAAGAATTCAGCACCACCAAACCAGCTTTACAACAAACGCTAAAGGAACTTCTCTAGGCAGAAAACACAAGAGAAGGAAAAGACCTACAAAAACAAACCCAAAACAATTAAGAAAATGGTACTAGGAACATACGTATTGATAATTACCTTAAACGTAAATGGATTAAATGCTCCGACCAAAAGACGTAGACTGGCTAAATGGATACAAAAACAAGACCCACGTATATGCTGTCTACAAAAGACCCACTTCAGAGCTAGGGAAACATACAGACTGAAAGGAGGGTATGGAAAAAGATACTCCATGCAAATGGAAATCAAAAGAAAGCTGGAGTAGCAATTTTCATATCAGACAAAATAGACTTTAAAATAAAGACTATTACAAGGAAAAAGAAGGACACTACATAGTGATCAAGGGATCAATCCAAGCAGAAGATATAACAATTGTAAATATTTATGCACCCAACACAGGAGCACCTCAATACATAAGGCAAATGCTAACAGCTGTAAAAGGAGAAATCGACAATAACACAATAATAGTAGGGGACTTTAACACCCACTTTCACCAATGGACAGATCATCCAAAATGAAAATAAATAAGGAAACACAAGCTTTAAATGACACATTAAACAAGATGGACTTAATTGATATTTAGAGGACATTCCATCCAAAACCAACAGAATACACTTTCTTCTCAAGTGCTCATGGAACATTCTTCAGGGTAGATCATATCTTAGGTCACAAATCAAGCCTTGGTAAATTTAAGAAAATTCAAGTTGTATCAAGTATCTCTTCTGACCACAACGCTATGAGACTAGATATCCATTCCAGGAAAAAAACTGTAAAAGATACAAACACATGGAGGCTAAACAATACACTACTAAATAACCAAGAGATTGTGGAAGAAATCAAAGAGGAAATCAAAATATACATAGAAACAAATGACAATGAAAACACGATGATGCAAAACCTATGGGATGCAGCAAAAGCAGTTCTAAGAGGGAGGTATATAGCAGTACAATCCTGCCTCAGGAAACAAGAAAAATCTCAAGTAAACATCCTAACCTTACACCTAAAGCAATCATAGAGAGAAGAACAAGAAAAACCACAAAGTTTCAGAAGGAAAAAAATCATAAAGATCAGGGCTCCCCTGGTGGCGCAGTGGTTGAGAGTCCGCCTGCCGATGCAGGGGACACGGGTTCGTGCCCCGGTCCGGGAAGATCCCACATGCCGCGGAGCGGCTGGACCCGTGAGCCATGGCCTCTGAGCCTGCGCGTCCGGAGCCTGTGCTCCGCAACAGGAGAGGCCACAACAGTGAGAGGCCCGCGTGCCACAACAACAACAACAACAAAAATCATAAAGATCAGATCAGAAATAAATGATAAAGAAATGAAGAAAACAATAGCAAAGATCAATAAAACTAAAAGCTGGTTCTCTTAGAAGAGAAACAAAATTGATAAACCATTAGCCAGACTCATCAAGAAAAAAAAGAAGACTCAAATCAACAGAATTAGAAATGAAAAAGGAGAAGTAACAACTGACACTGCAGAAATACAAAGGATCATGAGAGATTACTACAAGCAACTCTATGCCAATAAAATGGGCAACCTGGAAGAAATGGACCAATTCTTAGAAAAGCACAACCTTCTGAGACTGAACCAGGAAGAAATAGAAAATACAAACAGACCAATCACAAGCACTGAAATTGAAACTGTGATTTAAAATATTTCAACAAACAAAAGCCCAGGACCAGATGGTTTCACAGGTGAATTCTATCAAACATTTAAAGAAGAGCTAACACCTACCCTTCTCAAACTCTTCCAAAATGTAGCAGAGGGAGGAACACTCCCAAACTCATTCTACGAGGCCACCAACACCCTGATAGCAAAACCAGACAACGATGTTACAAAAAAAGAAAACTGCAGGCCAATATCACTGATGAACATAGATGTAAAAATCCTCAACAAAATACAAGCAAACAGAATCCAACAGCACATTAAAAGGATCATACACCATGATCAAGTGGGGTTTATCCCAGGAAGGCAAGGATTCTTTAATATCCACACATCAATCAGTGTGATACACCATATTAAAAAAGTGTAGGATAAACACAATATGATCATCTCAATAGATGCAGAAAAAGCTTTCAACAGCTTCAACACCCAGTGATGATAAAACCCTCCAGAAAGTAGGCATAGAGGGACCTTACCTCAACATAATAAAGGTCATATATGACAAACCCACAGCCCACATCGTTCTCATTGGTGAAAAACTGAAACCATTTCCACTAAGATCTTGTTCCACTAAGGAACAAGACAAGGTTGCCCATTCTCACCACTACTATTCAACATAGTTTTGGAAGTTTTAGCTGCAGCAATCAGAGAAGAAAAAGAAATAAAAGGAGTCCAAATCAGAAAAGAAGAAGTAAAAGTGTCACTGTTTGCAGATGGCACGATACTATACCTAGAGAATCCTAAAGATGCTACCAGAAAACTACTAGAGCTAATCAATGAATTTGGTAATGTAGTAGGATACAAAGTTAATGCACAGAAATCTCTTACATTCCTGTACACTAAGGATGGAAAATCTGAAAGAGAAATTAAGGAAACACTCCCATTTACCATTGCAACAAAAAGACTAAAATACCTAGGAATAAACCTACCTAAGGAGACAAAAGACCCGTATGCAGAAAAGTGTAAGACACTGATGAAAGAAATTAAAGATGATACAAACAGATGGAGAGATAGACCATGGTAGATATCAACCTACAAATGGCATTTTAACTAGAACAAAAAATTTCACAATTTGTATGGAAACACAAAAGACCCTGAATAGCCAAAGCCCTATTAAGAAAGAAAAACAGAGCTGGAGGAATTAGGCTCCCTGAATCAGACTATACTACAAAGCTACAGTAATCAAGACAGTATGGTACTAGCGCAAAAACAGAAATATAGGTCAGTGGAACAGGATAGAAAACCCAGAGATAAACCCACGCACATATGGTCACCTTGTCTTTGATAAAGGAGGCAAGAATATACAATGGAGAAAAGACAGCCCTTCAATAAGTGCTGCTGGGAAGAGTGGACAGCTACATGTAAAAGAATGAAATTAGAACACTCCCTAACACCATACACAAAAATAAACTCAAAATGGATTAAAGACCTAAATGGAAGGCCAGACACTATGAAACTCTTAGAGGAAAACATAGGCAGAACAGTCTATGACATAAATCACAGCAAGATCCTTTTTGACCCACCTCCTAGAGTAATGGGAATAAAACCAAAAATAAACAAATGGGACCTAATGAAACTTAAAAGCTTGAAGCTTTTGCCCAGCAAAGGAAACCATAAGCAAGATGAAAAGACAACCCTCAGAATGGGAGAAAATATCTGCTAACGAAGCAACTGACAAAGGATTAATCTCCAAAATTTACAAGCAGCTCATGCAGCTCAATATTAAGAAGACAAAAAACCTAATTCAAAAATGGGCAGAAGACCTAAACAGACATTTCTCCAAAGAAGATATACAGATTGTCAACAAACACATGAAAGGATGCTCAACATCACTAATCATTAGAGAAATGCAGATCAAAACTACAGTGAGGTATCACCTCACACCGGTCAGAATGGCCATCAACAAAAAATCTGCAAATAATAAATTCTGGAGAGAGTGTGGAGAAAAGGGAACCCTCTTGCACTGTTGGTGGGAATGTAAATTGATACAGCCACTATGGAAAACAGTATGGAAGTTCCTTGAAAAACTAAAAATAGAACTACCGTATGACCCAGCAATCCCACTACTGGGCACATACCCTGAGAAAACTATAATTCAAAAAAGAGTCATGTACCACAATGTTCATTGCAGCTCTATTTACAATAGCCAGGACATGGAAGCAACCTAAGTGTCCATCGACAGATGAGTGAATAAAGAAGATGTGGCACATATATACAATGGAATATTACTCAGCCATAAAAAGAAAGGGAATGGAGTTATTTGTAGTGAGGTGGATGGACCTAGAGTCTGTCATACAGAGTGACGTAAGTCAGAAAGAGAAAAACAAAAACCATATGCTAACACGTATACGTGGAGTCTAAAAAAGAAAAGAAGAAAATGGTTCTGAAGAACCTAGGGGCAGGACAGGAATAAAGACACAGACCTACTAGAGAATGGACTTGAGGACTTGGGGAGGGGGAAGGGTAAGCTGGGACGAAGTGAGAGAGTGGCATGGACATATGTACACTACCAGACGTAAAATAGCTAGCTAGCTAGTGGGAAGCAGCCGCATAGCACAGGGAGATCAGCTGGGTGCTTTGTGACCACCTGG
>RJWK010000521.1:0-34718 GCA_004363435.1 Platanista minor | reverse complement strand
TCTTTCCACCATGATTTTACATAAGCAATAGCTAGTGGATTAATTGGAAAAGAAACTGAAGCTCAGACATGGAACAAATAGTTTTTAAGTTCTTACCATGTACTGATACTCCTATCAGGGAAATTCTTCTCCTTTGACTTCTCTATGGTTTGGTTAACCCAGATTCCCCCTTCAGGTCTTAAGGTAACCCTCACCATCTCTGGAAAGCCACCTTGACCTGTTGTACCAGGTAACGTCTGCTCTCCCTGCCCCACGCTGCCGTGAGTTTGCAATGAGCTGGCATCTCTCCTGTCATCACACTTGTCACACAGTGTCATATGCACTTATGTCCATTTTCTGTCTTCCTCACTGGACAGTAAGCTCCATAAGAGCAGGGACTGCTAAAGTCCCACCATCTAGCAGAATTCCTGGCACATGGAGGTACTGAATGGATATGGACTGAAACAGTGGCTAACGGAATGATGAGTGAATGAATGCAGGAATGTAGGTAGGGAACTGTATAGAGTACACGTCTGATCCATTCTAACCAGCTGAAAGTGCCCCCAAACATAACTGAATCCAACCCTTTCATGGAATGGTTGAGGAATGTAAGGTCCAGAGAGAAAGTGAATGTTCCTAGGTGTGTAGAAAATTAATAGACAAGGGGCAACTAGAATCCAGGAATGCTGGCTCATGGTGCCACGCTATTTCTACTATAACACTGCTCCCTGATCCCCTCAAGGTCAGTATTTCTGCCATCCAAGATGATGTATGACCTCACACCTTTGGGATTAAGTCATAAACTCACCATGCATGGCCTTTTGAGAGTCTCATCCATTTTAATAAAGGCATTCTGGAGAACAGTGCATTAGGCCAAAATATCTTTTGTGTAACTGGGTTTAAAACGTTGGACTTGGCAGGTAGAGAATATAATTTGGGGTGTTTTACATTCCCTTTGGGTGTCCCTCAAGTCTTCATCCTGAGACCAGGCTGTCTCCTTAGGAAAATGTGCATCAAGTAGGATTGTCATAAAGTCAGCTGAAACCGCTGGCCTGAAGTTATTACAATCAAGGCTGGTGATTGGTGGGGAGAACATGGTAGACAGGGACCAGAGAGAAGATCTGCCTGAAAGCCAGCAAAGCGAAAAGAGTAATAATAATGCCTATCTGTTTCTGATGCTATCAAGGGAGAGAGTGGACAAACTTCGGTCTTTAGCCACAACCATCTCCAGGGTGAAGAAATGGGGTATGCTTCACTCATGCGTGTTGGCATGTATCCCCCTTCCTCTCTGGTTGCTAAAAGAAGTGCTGCCCAACCTCAAGGCAGGCATTAGGACTGGTCTCCAGCCAGTCATGGTGGGCTTCTTCCCCTTTACCAATGATTGGCCAAGCAGTGAGCACGCGATCCAGTTTCAGCCAATAAAACACAAGGAGAAAACCATTGGTACCCTTGGGGGAGATTTTCTCCCTGGGAAAGGAGAAAGCCAGCTTTTGCTCTCATTACACCCCTTCCTCCATGGAGCTCTGCTATAGAGGGATATGCTCATGGCTGTGGCAGCCATCCTGAGACCTTGAGGGAAGGTATCGTTGTCTAGCAGAGGGCAGAATAGCCAGACCATGAGTCTTTGATGAGTCTGTGATCATTCAGCCGCTAAACTGATCCTGTCTCTGGCTTCTTGGCAAGTGAAATACTAAATGTCCCTATGGATTAAGCTATCGTTAGGTTTACGGTTTGAGCCAGGAGTCAGCATAGTAAATATTTTCAGCTTCATGGGCCACACATGATCTCTGTCCCAAGTATTCAGTGTCTGCCACTGTTACCCCAAAATAGCCATAGACAGTATGTAAATGATGAGGCTGCGTTCCAATAAAACTTTATTGACACAAACAGGCAGTGGGCCCGATTTGGCCCACAGACCATAGTTTGCCAACTCCTGCTTTCAGTCATGGATGCGTTCATCTCACAAATATTTATTAAGAACCTTGCATGTTCTAGCCACAGTTCTAGGTGCTGGGGATAGAGCAGGGATCAAAACATATCAGGTCTCTGCCCTGTGAAGATTATGCACTGCTCAGGGAAACGTGTAAAAAACAAATGAATAAATAAAGAAGATAATCGCAGATTGCGATAAATGCTGGGATGGAAGTCAAGTGATGTGATGGAGAGTTTTAAGTTTGGGCAGAGCAGTGGGATGGACCCGGTTCAAATGGGTTGGTGAGAGAAGGCATTTCTGGGAAGATGACATTTAGGACCTAAAGAATGAGAAGGAACTTGAAAATAAAGAACTAGGAAAATACTGTAACAGGCCACAGGAACTGAAAATGTAAGGACTCCAGGGCAGGACTCAAGCTAACATAGTCAGGAGCGCCATAGAAGCTGGGGAAGAATGAACAAGAGAGAGAGAAGGAGACAGGGGCCGGATCATGCAGGGCCTAGCAGGCTTGGGAGGAAGCATGGATTTTATGCCAAGGGCCACGTGGGATTCTACAGAGGGGAATGGTAGGGTAATGATTTACACTTTAAAACGATCACCCTGAGTGTTAACATGGATTTGTGGGGAGATAAGAGTTGGAGCAGAGAGGCCAGTTGGGAAGCTTCTCAACAGCCCAATAATTTTCTAAGGGGTATCTTAACTCACTCTAGTTGTGGACACAATGGGTTCCCGTGGGTGGTAGAGATGGGCTGAGAGAAGCAAACCTGGGAACTTGGAAGCACCTGGGAGAATGTTCCAAAAAGATAGACTGGCTTGTCTCTGAAGATATTTAGGAAGCCACATCTAATAAGGCCTGAGACAGGGTTACCTGGTGAGCCAACGCTGTGAATGATCTCCTTCCCCCTCGGCAGCTCATAAGGAGCCTTGCACACTTGCTGGGTTCTCCTGAGATTAGGGTGGCAGGACTTAGAAGTGGCTCACAGTGGCCTCCAGGCTGGGGCGGAGGATGGATGAGGGATGTACTCAGCCATTCTGCTTCCCCTGTGACATAGGCTGACAGCACACCTTATACGCCCAAGAAGACATTCGTGGAAGGGCTGGTCAGGTTGTATATCGATTCCTCACTTTGTCAGAGGATTTGAGGCAGCTTTCAAGACATACATGTAATAAAATAGAAAGATGTGACTTAAATGTATCAAGACTAAGGAAAAATACAAATCAGATCAAAGATCAAGACCAGCAGACAGAAGAGAAAACCAAAATGCAGGTTATAATATCCTACATGGTTGCCACCACCAAAAAGGTGGGAAACCCCATCTGTCTGCTGATTCCAACTGTGTTATTTACAATCCCCCCAGCATCGTACGGTTTCCCATAGTCACGCCAACCCTTGGGCCTTTCTTGCCAGCCTGTTGGCAATCTCCGCGCACCTAGTGCAGGTGCCCAGGGTGAGGGCCCCTCTCTCCCTGCCTGCCTCTGAGATGATCTCAGGCACAGTATTTCTCCTTCTCAGGGCGGGGAGGAAAAAGTGCAGCCGGTATTCACAGTTTCCCACTCAATTGCTTTGTTCTGAGCTCGGTTTCGCTTAATGATTTCTCCATCAGATCTGAATCCCTTCACATTACTAAAGTCAAAATGCTAACAAGTAAGGCAGAGGGAACCAAGACCTGAGATTCTGGTCCTGAAGCTACAGGGGAAGGCAGCTAAGTTCCGGGGCCAGAGGTCCTGGCAGTGGATCTGGGCCAGAGTGAAGCTAACAAGGGGGCATGTGGATGAAAGTGAGCTGGTAGTGGCCAGCCTGGCTCCTGCTCTGGTTCCAGGTTAAATGTCCATTAACCCAGACCGCAGTGCTCCACACCCAGCTCAGGCTCAGGCCACTCTGGGCAAATCACTTCCCTTCTCCCCTGTCCCCAGCCAAAGGGGATTGGCTGGTTTATTAGGAAGGGGTAGACTCTAGGCTGGGAAGGAGGGAGCTACAGCCCATAAGGGAGAGAGATGCTGTGATGGCGGCTGATGGCCAGAAGGCTCCTGTCTGGCTGAGGCGACCTCGGATGCACCCCTCCTTCTGCCGTTTCCCTCGCCCCCACCTCTATTGGCCCCTCAACCCCTTGTGCCTCTGCGCCATCTTTGCCTTTAGGCCACTGGTGTCTCTGTCTCGGTTCCTTCTGACCAGGCAGCTCCTGTTGGTGTGCCTTCTCTGGCTCAGCACCCTTAAGCTCTCAGAATCCTTCTCTTGTGAACTGTCTTCACGAGCGGCCCAGCCAGGAGGGGTCACTCATATGTCCAGGCCCTTCCGCCTGCCCCTACACATCCATCCACCCCCAACCTAAGATCTGGCTCAGACGGATCATCTGCCAGTCACAGGTGACTGTTCTCTGGCCACAGCCCAGTAGACTGGCCCAGGTGTGACATTTGCCTCACCTGTGCCAAGTGGCAGGACACCTCCCTCAGCTGAGCCTGGTGGGAGTGACAGGGCTCCATCACGAGAGACAGCGTGGGGTCCTGAAGTAGGGTCGCCAATTCCTCCCAGTTCGCCTGGACTTTCCCAGTTTTAAAACTAGAAGTCCCAGATCCTGGGAACCCCTCCGGTCCTGGGTAAACTGGATGGTGGGTCATCGGACAAGAGAACTGGACTTAGAATATAAGAACCAGCTTCAGTCCCGGCTCTGCTCTGGACTACCTGTAATCATTGGCAACACACATCTCCCTCTCTCTAAACTGACCAATGGAATCCTTTCCCTGCCTACCTTGCGGGGCCATTCTAAAGCGTCACATCAGATGATGAAGGTGAGCGTGCTTAGCGAACACTAAAGCACTGGACAGATGTAAAGGGGATTTTATTACCTAGTGTTTATGACCTGGAGGCCAGACTATCAGCAATTTCAATTAATCAAATAAATGGAAAAATCAATTGGTTTTATGGAAACAGATTCCCACACCTTGCCAAGGGTTCAGGGCCAGAGCAAGGAAAAGGAAAAAATCCAAAGGTTCACAGCTCTGGCTGAGCTAAACCCAAGCAGAGGCTTGCCCGAGCCTACCCTCTGCTCCAGGAGCCCAGAACATGCCTGTCTGGGACCTACCTGCAGCTCAGCCCCAGAATGAGGTCTTGTCAAGATCCTCTCCCAGACACAGAGAAATCAAATGCAGTTTGTTCCCAATTGTCCATGCTGTGGTTGAATAAAACTGGCAACTGTCAGGCGAGCATCATTTCCGTGATTCACATGGGGCTTCTCAAGCTGCTTGAGTACTCACCCTTGAACACTGGTGTGTTCAGTGCTCTGGGCTTCACGATATTCTGGGTGTGTTCAGGAATCAACAGGAGGATGTGGAAACCTAAACGGCTCTGAGAGAATCAGTCCTCAATCCCTTGGTAGTTTCTCCTATCGAGATTTGTCCTTGACGCTGATGCAAGGCCCCAGCTGAACCTGGACGGGCACTGTCCTGAAGCTTGAGTCCTGAGGCTTAGAGTTGAATATGGACATAGCTGTGATGAGTCGGCTCCCTTGTTCCATAGTGGAAGGAAGGTTGTGGTTAGGGAATAAAAGCAAACTCAGTTTGACAGACTGATAGCCAGGTGCCCCCTCTGAAGAAACTTGTCTTCTAGGTGGTGAGACACCAGAGGAGCAGAGACACAGCCGCCCATAAATAGGCCTAATATTGGACTGTCAATTGCACAGTAAGAAATAGAGCTACACTTGCCACAGGGGACTTAGGCAGGGTAAGTGACAATCTCATCAATAATTTGGGAGCAAGCGTTGCTGTGGACAATTTGCAATGCCGATCATCTGTCCCTATGTAATTAAGACTAGATTGTCCCCAGTTCTGGTTTGTGAGTTATGGAATTTGAGGCACTGTGAACCCAATAAAGAAAAACAACTACGACAAAGCTAGCAGCCTCTCTTCCCAGCTCACCTAATTAGAGACCATCGAAAAAGCAGCTTTGCCTGTTGTGGGTCAAGCCAGTGCTGGCCTACAGCACTGGCTTTTTCAGTTAGCCTTGCAGAAGTCACTCGTTTCCCCATCCTCTCTCCATCTGGGAAGTGGGGTGACAGGCAGACAACCCTCCCTCTGCCCCTCTCATTGTGAGTTTGTTTGCTGATGACTTTCCCTTTGAAAAGCTAGCAGTAGTGAGAAGGAAGGGAATTTGCCTGGATTAGAGTAAGTGTCCAATGCTCTTTAAAGTGATGGAAGTTTTAAAATTGGAGAATGTTCTTAAGGTTCACCTCTTTATCTTACAGGAGCAGAAAAACAAGGCTTGGAGTGCATATGGAGGGGCGGGAGGGTGGAGACCAAGCACATTGTTGAGAAAACAAAGATAAAATTCAGAGGATTCTGACTCTATCTGTGAAATCGTACCACATATTTATTGATTACTTACAATGGACAAGCTTGATATGTACTCCCTTATTTAATCCTGTGACAACCTATGAGGCTGTTGTTATCTTCATTTTGCAGTTAGGAAAACCAAGGCACAGAGAGGTTAAGTAACTTGCCCAAGGTCACACAGCTGGCAGACTAAGCTGAGATTAAACCCCAAGTTCCAGACATCACTCTTGCTCTTACACACTCACTTCTCAGCTATCCTACCTCTCGGTTGTGCACATCCCAGAGCCTGTAGCTTTTTGGAAAGTTACCTATTCATAGACTGAGTCTGATCTTTTGCTCATCTTCAAATAAATGTATCCATTAATTCATTTGTCTATAAGTATTTATTGAGTATCTCCTATATACCAGGTTCTGTGGGCTCCAAATAAGTAACACCCAGTTTCTGCCTTCCAGGAGCTCACGATCCACTGATACCCCTCTTCCAGGTGGCAGTCTTCTATTTTGTAAACTGTGTTAGTTTTCTGTAGTAACAAATTACCTCAAACTCAGGGCTTAAAACTACACCCATTTATTAGCCTCCAGTTCTGTAAGTCAGAAGCCCAAGCGGCCTTGGCTGGGCTCTTTGTTTAGAGTCTCACAAGACTGAAGTCAAGGCATCAGCTGGCCTGGCCGCTTACCTGGTGTCTCTGAGGGAAAAATCTGCTTCCGGGATCACTCCGGTTGTTGGGGTGTAGGTGCTATTATTCCCCCCGTTTCACAGAGAAGGAAACTGATGCCCAGAGAGGCTTCTGTCTTCCCCAGGACCACACTGGTAGAATTGATGTAATCCCAGCTTGAGTCTGTCAAACTCAAAAAGCAAGGGCCCTCTCCTTTCTCAGCAGCTCCAGGGACGGTGCTTATGGGCAGTGAGTAATAAACACCCCTCCCCCATCCATCACCATGTCACCACTGCTAGTACCAGGAGCACTGGAATGCACTGACTTCTTACCTAGGGCTCCCTTAACCCTCATGAGCCTCCTGTGAGGTAGGGGCCATTATCATTCCCATTTTCTAGTTGAAGAAACTGAGGCACCATGAGCTTATATAAGTCACCCAAAGTCACAAAGCTGGTTGGAAGTACAGCAGGATTTGAAGTGAGGCAGTCTATCTCCAGAGCCTGCACAGTCTATGCCATCCTGCTTTTTCTGTCAGAAACTGAGAAGGAAAAGAAATGAAAGATGTAAACCTTGCCCATGAAGGAGTAAGGGTGCCTGCTCTATGCTGGGTACATACTGTGGACTCCATATAGCTCAGCATATTTAATACCTGTATTTAAAATAAGCCCATGTGTGGACAGTGGCTTGCCTGAGCCCGCACAGCTGTATAGTGCTAGAACCGGGATTTGAGCTGGGTTCTCTCTAAAGCCTGGGCTCTTTCCATTCATCAAAGACACACACAGGTACACGTGCAAGGGATCAGAGAACATGATCCAGTGGTAGCCTCGAGTGCACAACAGCTTGGGGCAGAATGAGAGCCTGAAAGTTGAAGGGTGCGGACCTCAGCCAGGTCAATCTAGGTGGACTTCTAGGAGGAGGTGAGAGAGAAGGCGAGTGAGTGAGGAGGTGAGTTTGGAGCTCCTTGGATGGTTTGGTTTTGACTAGGAACTATGTCCAGGTTTTTTTTTGTTTGTTTTTTGTTTTTTTTCCTTATTTAAAAAAATACTCGCGTTGGATTGCTATAAATAAATGATGGGCTCTGTTTCTAAATCGGCTTTTATTTCCATGTGTTAACAACTAATTACTGGCGCACTTGGCAGGCAGTCCCTCTCTGAGTCCGCAGAGCCGTTAGTGTGGCAGCCCCTACTCTCTCGGCATGCATGTTTAAAGAGCCCCTCGCCTCCCTCTTTGAAGGGGGATCCTGCTTACTGGTGGCCTGCCTCTCTCCCCATGAGTCTGCTGAGCCTGGAGCAGCTTGACTCCCTCATTTCAAATACAGCATTTATGGAAAAAAGCGAGGCAGGTGTGAATTTAGAGCCCCATTCAGACCCTGTGATCCCTGGGAGCCCCTGGGTTAAATTTATTTTTATAGAGTTTTTGCAGTTAGCACTGCCCAGCTGCCAAGTGCTGCCAGCAGATGAGATAGGCAATGTGAGATTCTCTTAAGAGAGTGGGCAAGCCAAAGGTAGGCTTGAACCCCTTTTCAAAGTGCCATCATTGTACAAACTGTAAGCTTACCATCAAGATTCTTTCTTCACCTTTCAATTAGGAGGGTTGCCTACTGACAAAACTCTTCCTGAGTGTTATTATTTGTATCTAAAGGTAGTGAAATGTTGGGGTTTTTTTTTAATATCATAATCTGCATTTCACAGGGCTTCCCAATCCGGACCCTTTCCCAATCCACCTATTTGTAGAATTATAATGACATCCTACGGCATTTATGAAACCTTCACTGTGTTACGTACTTTACATGAATTATCTCATCGAGTCATCACAAAAGCCCTGGGAGTTTCGTGCTATCTGAATCTCCATCTTCAGGCCTAGCGGGGAACAGTGATAAATCACCCACTAGGTAGTGGTAAAGCCAGGTCCCAACCGTGGCAGCACTGCCTTCAGATTCTGCTCTCAACCATGATGCTCTGTTGGTAGAATGGGCTGGCATATCGAGGTCTGTGTGTAGCCTCTTTTTCATCATATGAGGAAACTGACATGCATGGAGGAAACGCCTCGTCATATAACCAACCAGTGACAGAACTAGGACTAAACCCCACATTCTTTCTACTCTACCGAAGCAGCCTAAATCCATACCATGTTTCCATTTCCTATTGGCCAAGTGCCTTGGACAAACTACTAGACTTAGTTTCCTCATCTGTGAAATAGAAATATTAACACATACCTTTTACATTTGAAACAAAGATGGGAAGACAGAGCACCCAAACTAGCACTCTGGACACAATACATAGATCATTCTTTCTTCCCTTCTCTAAAGCAAAGCTTCTGAAATAGAGAAGAACCGGTTCTGTTGACCATCCCAGAATATCTTTGTGAAGATATATGCAATCTGTATGACTGACAATGGGTTAATATCTGTGAAAAATAGGGCTTCCCTGGTGGCGCAGTGGTTGAGAGTCCGCCTGCCGATGCAGGGGACGCGGTTCGTGCCCCGGTCCTGGAAGATCCCACATGCCGCGGAGCGGCTGGTCCCGTGAGCCATGGCCGCTGAGCCTGCACGTCTGGAGCCTGTGCTCCGCAACGGGAGAGGCCGCAACAGTGAGAGGCCCGCGTACCGCAAAAAAAAAAAAAAAAAAAATCTGTGAAAAATAAAGTGTCCCTATAAATCAGTGACTCTCAACTGAGGGCAGTTTGGAATACCTGTAGACACACTTGTCACAACTGGGATGGGAGGGAAGGATTTATTGCTGGCACCTAGTGAGAAGAGGCCAGGGACGCTGCTGAAGATTCTACAATCCAGGATAGTCCCCGACAAGAAAGAATCATCCAGTCCAAAATGTCAATAGTGCTGCTCTTAAGAAACCCTGCTATCAATCAACATGAAGAAAGATCAACAATTCAATAGGAAAATGGACAAGTGATCTGGAGAGGTTAGATAAAGAAGTAAAAACACAAATGGTCAATAAGCATGAAACTACACCCTGCCTCACTGGTCATCAGGGGAAAGAATGCAATTTAAAGCAAGAATAAGGCACTGCTTTCCACCATCAAATGAACAGGAATCACAAAGTCTGAGAGTACCAAGTGCTGGTTGGGTTATAGAGCAATGGGAACTCACGCTAATGCAGGTACAACCACTTTGGAGAACAATTTGGCAATACCTAAATAAATTGAAGATACACAGAACCAAAGGGAGAAATTCCACCCTGGAGAAAATTAATGGCAGCATTCTTTTTTTTTTTTTTTTTTTTTTTTTTTTGCGGTACGCGGGCCTCTCACTGTTGTGGCCTCTCCCGTGGCGGAGCACAGGTTGTGGACATGCAGGCTCAGCGGCCATGGCTCACGGGCCCAGCCGCTCCGCGGCATGTGGGATCTTCCCGGGCCGGGGCACGAATGGGAAGGAGAGTCACGGAGGGATTCTGTTATATTCATGATGTTTCATTTCCTAGGCTGACTGGTGGGTGTTTGTTCTCTTATTCCCTATACTTTTTGTATATTTATAGTATGAAATCAAATGAAATGCCACAGAAAGTAGCAGGGTCTCGTAAATAATCTAGTGTCCCCATTTAACCCAGGTTGGAGCAGACATCTGGGAGAGGGCTGCTGAGGAAGAGAATCTGCTGTCCCTCCCTTGTGTGACCATGGCTTTTCCATGCAAACACGTGCCGTGAAGCCCATACTTCACCTTCATGATGACTCATCTGGCCCCTCTGAACACTGGTATCTGCATGTTTTTGGAAGTCCTCAGTTTCAGACTTTGAAGGCAAATTTATCTCTCTGGAAGAACTGAGATTCAGGATCCAAGGTCATTCCCATAGTCAGCTTCAAGATCTGGCGTTTTTACTTTCCATTTTTCATTTCCACCCAGTGCACCTCAGGGTGGCTGAGTTCATCTGAAGGAAATTGAACAAAGCAGACAGCATCTTCTTGTCTTCCATATGTTCACATTTTGTCTTGCCAAGGAAATTATTCATTTTCAAGGACCAGAACCCTCTCAGGACATATAGAAGACTCTTAAAAGCATTTATAAAATCGGCATAAAGAGGTTCTTTGCAAACCTGCAAAACATTTCACACTATGTATGAAAAATTAATGAATTATCCTCAAAGAACAGATGTGTATGGGCAGCTTCTACTGACAGGAGCTGGGAGAGGGGCTATGAATGGATTTAAGGCCTGATCACTGTCTTCAGGAGGCTTTCATCCATTCAACGAATATTTACTGAGCACCTATTATGTGATAAGTATGCCCAGGAGCTGGTACTTTATCAGTGAAAAAGCAAAATCCTACATGAAGGTCTCATTGGGATGGAAGAGACAAACAATGCACCAGTAAACAAAACAACAAACAACAACAAAAGGCAGAGTTTAGATAGCGATAACTGCTAGAAAAAATATGCAGTAGGAGAGTATGTAGATAGTGACCGGGGCCTCAACACAGTCCCTGCCTTCCTGGACCATACACTCTGGTTGGGGATATCATAACGGGAAGATGCTCCAGATGATCCAGCTGGAGGGATGGGCCTGAGGTGCTGTAAACCACCTCCAAAAGTGGGGCACTCAGGCTGGAACAGTGCACTACCCAGGGGAGACCAAGTTGGTGGGTTGGACAGGGTAGGTGACGTGCATAGACTGAAAAACCTGGCCGGATATTTTAGAACTCCTCCCATAAAGCAGTGAAATCCCTTTCCCCGCCCCTTGACTCTGGGCTGGCTTCGTGACTTGCTTTGACCAAGAGAATGTGGTGGAAGAGATACTGGGTGAATTCCAAAGCCAAGGCCTGGAGAAGTCACGGAATTTCTGTTCTAGCACTCCTGAAAGCTTGAGATTGTCATGTCCTGAAGAAACCCCGTCTGGCCTCCTCAAGGACAAGCGGCCACAGTGGAGAGAGAGAGGCCAGGTGGAGGATGAGAGGCCATTCCGGTCACCCAGCTGAAATCCCAGACACATGGGTGGAGCCATCCCAGGTGCCCCAACATGGACTTTAGGCACCTACGTTAAGCTGGTCAAGGCCAGCAGAAGAACCACCCAGCCTCCCCACAGAATGATGAGAAACAATAAATTTCTAAGTGGTTATGCTGCAATAAGTAACACAGAAGGTAACGCTCAAGAGACACACACGCAATGGCAGATGGTTCTCTGGGACCAGTCAGTTCACAGAAAGTGCTCTTCAGATCTGCGGTAAGAGAGACAGGTTCCACCCCCAATGCTGGGGCCCAGAATAGTGACACGAGTGTCAAGGCCGAGCAGGCTTCTAAGGGAGCCCCACCCTAAACTCCCCTTGTATGCACCGATGGTCTGAGAATGGAGGCTTCAGGTCAGAGCCTCAGAGGTGTCCAGGACTCAGGCCTGGAACAGTGGGCACAAGGCTTGAAGGAGTAAGACTCATTCCTAACTCCTCTCTCTGAGTCCTGATGGGATCAGGCCTAGGTGAGACAGAGGCAAAGGAATCAGCCTTCAGTAGCACTGAGCAAAGGTAGGTCTCTCAGGAGAAAGGTCACATGTACAAAAAGATCAATACAAGGACACAGGAGCCTAGTACCCAAAGGGTGGGTTGGATGCTAAGAGCATTAGGAGTTCAGGGAAGGGATGGGTCACCTAGCAGACAAATAGTGCAGGAATAAAGTGTACGGTCCCCTAAGGGGGGTGAAGATTTGAGTGAATGAAGAGCTGGACTGCAACAAACAAGAAGTGGATAGGAGTGATGAGGGGGACACTTAGGAAAAGAGAAGATGGCAGGAGAGAAGGAGAGGCGGCAAACCCAGCTTTCCAGGGGAAGATGGGCAGACCCACTGGCTGAGGGAAAGCTCATGTAGATATGATCAGCAAATAAGGCCTAACTGTGAATGCTAAGACAAGCAACTCTGCTTCTAGGTTGTGGCACGTGAAAGCCACTCAGAATTTTTGAGCAAAGAAATGATATGTGCTTTAAAAATAAAGATTTAAATGAGTCAGTGCATGGTTGGATGGATGGATGGATGAATACGCATCAGTTAGGACAGGCAGAGGTATGCTTTAAACATAAAGATATGGATGAAAGAATAACTGGATTGATGGGTGCATGAATGGATGGATAGTTGAATACGTAACAATGAAGACACACAGATACGCACTTTAAAGATAAAGATCTGGGGCTTCCCTGGTGGCGCAGTGGTTGAGAGTCCGCCTGCCGATGCAGGGGACGCGGGTTCGTGCCCCGGTCCGGGAAGATCCCACATTGCCGCGGAGCAGCTGGGCCCGTGAGCCATGGCCGCTGAGCCTGCGCGTCCGGAGCCTGTGCTTCCGCATCGGGAGAGGCCACAACGGCGAGAGGCCCGCGTACCGCAAAAACAAACAAACAAACAAACAAAAAATGCTTTGTAAGCTACAAAGTTCTAAGCAGATGCAAGGGCTTATTATAGAAGGTGCTCGGTGTCTGGGTGGTGATTGATTGGCCACTTTGGCACAGCCCAGTGGGCAGTCCATAACACGTCCCTGAACCAAGACATGCTAATAGAGAGCCTACTGAAGTGAGTCTTTAACTTGAGGGCTCCCCTGGTACCCATTTGGATTTTGTTTGACTGTGGAAGGACTGGGATGGAAGGGATGGGCAAGTGGGGAGGTCAGACAGACTTGGAACCAAAGAGTGATGGTTACTGCTACTTGAAGAGCCATCAAAATGAAAATGAAATAGCTTGGTGGTTATTAAGTGAGCTAATGAAAGGAAGGCTATATGGGTACCATTTGCACTTTTCAGGAATAAGGACTCAGAAAATCAAAAGCATTCATCAACAATGCACTAAGCATCTATTATTTGTAAGGACCTATGGTTAAGTGGAATGAGGGAGAGAGAAATGAAAAAATGCATAGACCCTTCCCTCAAGGAGTCTGAGATTTGTAACAAAGTCTTACGACATGGTCAATAAGTGCCAGGTCCAAACCCAACTCCTGATTTCCACCCCCAAACTACTCCTCCATTTGTTTCCACCTAGGTAAATGGTACCTCCATTCACCAAATTGCTCAGGCACAAGTCTGAAATTCAGTTCCACTGTTTCCCTCCCCTCCTCCCCACATCCAGTCCATCAACAAGTCCTGTTGGCTCTTCCTCCAAAGGAAATCCCAGTCCTGCCATTCCTTAGGCACCATCGTCTCTGCCTGGAATGTTCTTTCCATGCTCACCTTCCCACAGCCCAGCAGCCAGATCAACCTTTTCAAAATGCAAATCAGATTATGGCACGTACTCCTCTCAGCACCCCATCCCCACCCAACTAGAGCTTCATGCTTAGACCCCAATCCAGATTCTTTGCAGTGGTCCACCAAAGCTACCAGGCTCTCCATTATTTCACCCCTGCCCGTTTTTTAACCATTGCTCTGGCCCTCATTCACTACCCTCCACACTTGCTTTCTCCCCCTCCAGACTTATTCCCCTCCCCAGGGGTTTGCCTTTGCTGTTCCCTCTGCCAGACTCACTCTACCCTAGACCTGCATAAGGTCACTCTCTCACCACACGCAGACTCTGCTCAGAGATGCCTTCCGCGACGTTCTTGCTGAAGTTGCCACCCCTCCAGCCCCACTGCTCTCTGCTTATCCAACTTTTTTTTCCATAGGGATGAGGTAGGGCACACAGTAGGCACTAAACAAATCATGTTTGAATGAATGCATGCAAGAGAAACACCAGGGAATGAGTACACATATCTGCTGGGGCTGGGTTCTGGAAGAGGAATTTGACCAGGTGAATGAAGAACAGGATGTTCCAAGCAGAGGGAATATACAAACCAAGACAGAAAGATGTGGAAGGACGTGGCACGTCTATGGGAGTGGAGACAATTCAGTTATAAGGCTCATGCGTACCCATGAGAGAGTAGTGGGATGCTAGGCAAGGTGGATCGTGAGGAGTGGTAAAGGGACTCCTGGCGAGAGAGGTCACTGAGCCTGAAGCTGAAAGAGTTTGGGGCTCAAGGTGGCTCACAAGAGTTTGCAAACCTTGCAGTAATGTCACGTGTAATTTCCCAGCTGCCCATGCCCCCTCCCGGGTCTGTTTATGTTGGTCCCTCTATGGGTTGATGACTTTGTTCTGTGTCTTTAGTTCAAATTCCTTAGATGAAAAGAAATTTGATGGACTCCTGTTTTCTCTGTTAAAAGAGGCCGCGCTTTAAAGGCCGGCTGGCAGCCAGGATGCTTCTCTCTTGAGTCAGATGCTCCTGCCTGATTCAGTTAGCTGTGGCCTGGTTGGAAAGAAGGTCACATGACATGACCAAGGCTGCTTGGCCGCCCTGCCCCCTGCAGGGACCGTGGACAGGGTGGTTCCTTTAGCAGGGGAAGTGGGACCCACCACACCCCAAGGCTGACCAGTGCTATATATATATGTCACCCCAAACACAAGTAATCCTAAAACTAAACACAAAGTAGGAATTGTTTTAGGTCTCCCAAGTGTTTGTCCTGAGCTAGGCAGAGCTCCCAGACATTCCCTATTCTAAGTTCCTCCTTTGGTGCAACCTATAGGGCTCCTGGCTGAGTGGCAGAGAGGCATAAAGGAAGTGAGCCCTGAGTGAGGACGGCCTCAGTTTACCCACAAGTATAAGGGGGGAGCACAGGATGACCCCAGTCAGTAAGGACACTCCTGGCTACAAGAGAGAAAAAGGCCCCACTGGCATAAACAGTAAGGACCCTCCAGAGTTCATAGAACAGGAAGTCCAGTCAGTTAAGCTGAGCCCAGGGTTATGACAGTCAGCACTCATCACACCACCAGGACCCAGGCTCTAGTCCTCTCTCTGCCCAGGGATCAGCAGTCCTCAGTGTTGGTGTCATCTTCAGCCTGGTAGCAAGGTGTCTGCAGCAGTCCTGGGCATCGTGCAGGGACAGGACAATATCCAGAAGAGGAAGAGGAACGTCTTCTTCCTGTGACTCCCTTAGAAGAGAGGAGAGATTTTTCCAGAAACTCCCAAAGTTTCTGCCTGCTCTCTCATTGGCCAGAATTGGGTCACGTGACCCTTCCCATTGTCAAGGGGAATGGGATTACCCTTAGATCAATCTAGGGACGAGGGTCATCTCCCTCTGAAACAGGTATCTTTGTCGGGGAAGGATGGATGTCTGAAGCAGTTCAGGTTCTCTGGGGAAGGAGGATGGGGACATGCACGAATGCTGGGAAGCAGCCTAAGTGCCCACTCCACTCTAAGGACCATTCCAGACAACAACAGAGACAAAGGCACCAAGAAAGATAGGGCTCAGGACGTGCAGAGACGGCCTCCTGTACAAAGACATGCATAGGTGTGGAGGCAGAAGCTCTGCTTTCAAATCACAGCTCTGCCACCCACTAACTGTTATGTCCTCACTGAATTTCAGTTTGTCCACCTGTAAAATGGGCATTCAAATATCTGTTCTGACTCTGTAATCATCTCATACCCAAACAAAATAATGGAGGCAGAAGAGGTTCCCAGCCTGAGGAGGGTGACAGCTCATGTGGTAGAGAAACTGGTTATTATTAACGAGACAGAGAGAGCGTGCCTGCAGAGTCAGAGTGAAAGGCAGGCCAGGGACAAAGGCCAGGGTGGCTTGCTGGCACATTGAGGTGTGACTGGTCGTCTGTGTCATTTCACTCTGCCCCTCAGAGCCATAAATGCCCTTCTCAACCCTGGGATACTCCTGTTTGCAGGAAGACACCAAATAACGAAGAAAAGAAATTCAGGAGACCCAAGCAGAATTTTGTGCTTTTTGTCACTTTCCACCAACCGAGGGACTATGCTGGTGCCGCTGGCAGAGATCGTTTTCTCTAGGATTGAGGGCTCGATCTCCTTAATCAGCACCCTAGAAACGTCCTGGAGATGGTGGGGAAGCCATCTTCAACCTGATCCATTGCAAACCGACCAGTGGATTAATGAGGCAGGGCAGGTCTCCCGAATTGAGATTTTTAGTTTTTTTACGTTTGAGGCTTTTTTCAAAAAATCTCAGTTAACTGGACTGCTGACTTGGCCATAGGGACGCTGGCTTTAAAATGAGAGAAAAAGGCAGGCAGAAGCAAGGCGGCGCGACTCCGTGTTTTGGAGCGCGGCACCTCATCTAGTTCATTTTAGCGCCGCGTGCCGGTGAGATGCTTCCGTGCCCACATCAGCACGGCCTTGCCTGTCGTGGGGCTGGAGCAGCATCGCTGACCAGCATGACCTTCTGCTGGGCGCTGGTAGTTCCCGTGTCGGGCCTAATATCCCTGATTTGGACCTTAGCTGTCTAATCTGTTAAAGAATATTATGGTGCCAGGATGAGGTCTACCTGTCTGCAGCCACATGCAGGATTTGGTTCTCCGAATGGCAACAGTAGAAGAAAACCCTAGATTCCTGCTGGTGAAAGCAGCCAAGAGCTAAGGCAGATGACTCGATGGGAGAGCCTGGGCCCAGTGCCCCACCCATACATTTAGCACGTATGACCTTGGACCAGTCACTGCCCTCTGTGGTCTTGGAGTCCCCCTGTTAAAAGCGATGGGGTTCCACTAGACGGACTCTGAGATCCTTTCCAGCTCGGTCCCTCACTGGTTCTTTGACTGGGAGCAGTGGCTACAGGATCAGGTCTTTCTAAGGGCTCTTTCTCGCTCAGCCTGGGGCTCTCCAGAGGGTCTGGGCAGAAACATTCGGGAGCAGACCTGCACCCACACAGATGAAGGGCAGGGAAAGGTCAAAACGTGCCTTCAGCACTTAGTGAAAAGCACCCAGGGGAATGGCTGGCGGGGGGTGGGGGGGCGGGGAGAGCTAGAAAACGCATTTTTGTAGATGCCTCAAATGTCGGAATCAGAAGGAGCCAGGACTGGGAATATGGAAGCCTGGATCTGCTTCCCAGTTCTGATGCACAGTTATCCTGTGAGCACGTTTTTCTAGGCCTCAGTGTCACCCACCATAAGATGAGAAAATAGTATCTACGTCACAGGGCTACTGGGTTGATTCGATTAGACAGGTGTGTGAAATGCTTGATACAGGGCAGATACTGAGAAAATGCCATTTCTTTTCTCATCCCATGCTAGCTGAAGCACCACTAGCTTCCGGCTTCTCAGAAGGCCTGAGTTCTGGGAAGTAGGGAAACCTCGTCATTTTAAGCAGCATAAACCCAGGGAGTTTAAGCTTCCCGGGTGGGAGGGGCAGCTGGCTGCGCAGTCTCAGTTCATTTGGCTCCAGAGTTACGGCCCCTTGAGCTCTCTCCCTGTAAATAGCTCTTCCTAGAGCCCACTGGCCCGAGCCTGGTCTCAGACGAACACTTCCCCTACGAAGCAGCTGGGATGGGCCAGAGTATGCAGGGGAGTTGACTAAATCCTAAGGGAGGACAGAGAATGAAGTAGGAGGGCAACACTCAGACTCAGTTTCTCCTCTGCTCTCAGCAGAGCACATGCCCTTGGAGGCAGCCACCCATCACAGCCCCTTGCCTGACACCCCACTTCCCAACTTCTGGATCAACCCTAAGAGGTGTCACTGCCTCACCCATGAGCCTCCCGATGAGATCTCAACCCCCTAGAGGTCAAGCTTAGAGATACCCATTCCTGGAGGTGACCCCCATGTCTCACAGATGCCAGATCTGGTCTGAGAAGCTCCCCTTCCCCTAGGCAGTTGGTACCAGGAATGATGTCCTCTTCCAGGCAAGACCCACCCTGACACATAGGGTAAGACTTGCCCCCTCCTGGTTGGTGGTGACCCTCCAGGACGATAGCATTCCAGTTTCTATGCTAGCACAACAATGGTATCAGCAGTCCCGGACAGCGGCCCTTCTGTCTGCATTCTTCCTGGTTGGGGAAGACAGGCTGATGATTAGGGATGGGGTGGGCAAATTGAGGGAAGATGGGAAATCTCTGGGACTCTGTCTATGTGTTCAGTCGTTTAATAAGCATTCCGAAGCACCTACTATATACTAGGTCTGTGCTGGGCACTGGAAAGTGACAGATGCAACCAAGAACTCTATTGGGGAAGATAGCATATGTGTAAAGATGGTTGTCTAGGGAAAAAAAAGAAAAAAAAAGTGCTCTAAGAGCAGATCAAATCTGGGAGTGCAGAGAAAGATGGGGAGGACATTTGGCCCGGGCAAGTTGGAAAGGGTTGCGCAAAGGGAGCTGGGTACTTAGAGAATGGTTCTGATTCTCCTAAGAATAACAACTACCCCTTTTTGATTCCCTGGAAAAAATCGGTTAAACACCCTGGGTTGGAACAGCTGCCCTGAGAAAAAACCCAGAGTCTGGCAAACAAAGAGCAAACTTCTAAAAGGAGTCCCAGGAATGTGAATCCAGATCCAGATCCAAGATTCTAAGATCTTACTGGGGGACTGAGTGTGCACACAGCCCTGGGCTGAGGAATGTCGGTAACTAAACCAAGACCTGCATCTGTTTGTAAAACGATTTGTACTTCTGGGAATAGTCCCGGAGGGAAATGGTCATCGATTGCTAGGAAACCAGCAATCCCTGCTGGGCTTTCTGCTCCCTGCTACGTTTGCACATGTTTGTTTTCCCCAGGCTCTTGCCTGCTCTCCTCTCTAAACACACATGCAAACTCACCAGCATATGTTCCAGCTCCCACCTCCATGTCTTCCTGAATAAAAACACCAGCACGTGCAAGACAATGGATGGTGTTGCCACAAATGGCGGCGCTCCAGATGATGCAGACAGTGAAAGAAGAGCCCACGGGTTTCTACGTTTTGTTTCTGTTTGGTCTTCTGTTTCCATGGCTGATCATTAAAGCAGAGTGTTTGCCTTGATGAAGACGCTTGGCAAATGAAAAGTGGGCTTGCCTTGCTACAGGTGGGAATATATTTAATAAATGTTGCATTGCACAGTAGGGAACCAAGCTGAGCGAGCACTTTGAAGTGCTATCATTTCTGTGTTAGACCAAAGCTTCTCTTTCACTGGTCTTTAAAACCCAAGTGTGACAAGCCAGGCACACATAGATGTGCATGGATGTGTGTTTATTCCTTCAGGACCCCCTGGTGCAGCCAGAAGTTGGTCTTTGGCCATTACATATATGCATACATAACATACATGCTAATGTTGATACTTAAGGGTAGGGAAATGGAATGGATTCTTATCAGTAAATGAGTGACTTTTAGTAAATTCATTTCTGAAATGACACCCATTATTATTAAGCACCTTCTTGTCCGTAGCACTGCATTAATATCCCAGAACCTAGGGAGCAGAAAGGCCTGACCCCTGAAAATGTAGACGGCGCTCTGATGTGCCACCTACCACATACAAAAGCAGCAGACCAGGGAGACTATCTGGCAGTTGGGAGGGACCACTGGGCTTTGGAATTAGATAAATCTGGGTCCAAATTACATGTGAATTCAGATATTTTCACTTCTCTAAGCCTCAGTTTCTTCTAGAGAGAATTTCTTTAAGTTAATTTCTCTAAGAGAATTTGAGAATTTCTTCTAAGTTAATTCTAAAATAGAATTAAAAGGACCTATCTTTCAGGGTTATTATGATGAGGACAACATAAGACAACTCACCTAAAGCCCCAGGCGGTGTGTCCTCAACCCAGATGGTGCTCAATGAGTGTGAACTTCAGTCTCCTTCTGCCCTGCATACGGAGCTCCCAGCAGCCTCTCTCGTTCCTTCGTCTCGTTGCTTCTTTCTCCTTTGGAAGTATTTGCTAGGGCACGGTTAAAACTGCATCACAGACAACCTCTGATCCTCTCTGGGTTCTTCTTTCCAGAGTCTCAAGCAGCAGACTCACACCTCTCTTTCCTCTAAACTTCTTTGCACTTCTCCCTTCCCAAGGTCTTGGGGACATTTGTGCCCAGGCCCTATTTTTCCCATCCCCGAATATCACAAATGCTAATTTTCTGTATCTAAAACTTGCTGTCAAATGTATTTAACCAACTCAGGAGTCCTTTGGGGCCTCACTTGGTTCCAAAGTCACGGTTCCTTTAGTCACTTCCTCTACAGTCTGAAAAAGAACTTGGTCTCCAAGGTGATTTCACTCTCTCTGATGTGGAAAGGACGTCGACATTGCACAACTGGTGTGCTTGCTATCGATCTGTTTGCTTTTCTTTGAGGATTTCTGTGAAAGACGGGTTCGGGTTTTATTTTTAGCAAATTGATGATTCCTTCTGCCTGCACACATGTCCACCTGTCTGTCTGTCTATGAGCACAGCCACCTCAAGCCCAAGGAAAGCTTTCTTTGCCTGGCCTAGACACGTCTATTCATCTTAAGAGCTTCATACTGAGGAAATGGTTTAAGGTCTTTGGGAATTGAAAAATGGCAATTTAGGACTATGATCTTCAATGGTCATATTTTCTACACATGAAGCCATTTGAGCCATTTGTAGTCAGCATCCTGGAATTGTACTGAATGATTCACTATTTTCCATGCTGTCTTCTCATGCTTCCTTGCCTTTGCTAATGTTATTCTCTCTCCCCAAAATATCATTTCTCATTCATTCATTCATTTGATCAAAAATATTTATTACCTACCTATCCTAGAGAAGGTGCCATGCTGAGCGTTGGGATTCACCGATGGGCAAAAACAAATTCTATCCCTCAGGTGTTCTCTTAAGAGCAATAGAAATCATTGAACCATTTTAGGGTGGGTACTGGATCTGATTAGATGATTAGATGGGAATGAACATTTTGGCAGCAGAGTGGCAAACCGATGGAAGGGGACAGGTGTGAACGTAGGAATTTCTGCTTTTTTTTTTTTTCTTTTTTTTGCGGTACGCAGGCCTCTCACTGTTGTGGCCTCTCCCGTTGCGGAGTACAGGCTCCGGACGCGCAGGCTCAGCGGCCATGGCTCACGGGCCCAGCCGCTCCGCGGCACGTGGGATCTTCCCGGACCGGGGCACGAACCCGCGTCCCCTGCCTCGGCAGGCGGACTCTCAACCACGGCGCCACCAGGGAAGCCCGGAATTTCTGCTTTTAACCATGATAGAAAAATTGGCACGGGACATAAATAACTACATAAGTAGACGGAATATATAAGCCAGCTGCTTTCTGGCAGTGGCAATGGGCAACACAAGATCATGATGCCTCCAAAAAGAGAAAATCGTAAGGTGGGGGTCTCATTTTCTCCAGTTCTCCATCTAGGGACAATTTTCTAACTGTGATGTAGGGCGTCAGAGCCCTTACGGAGCATGATACTCCCACTGACCTGAGGAGACAGGGATATGATTTGGAGACTGTTCAAGTTACAGGAAACTGGGGGCCAGGCCGTCACAGAGTGAGGAGCTGAGCAGAGGGAGTCCCCAGAACCCTATGTGGTGGGAGGGCTGGGATATACATGCATAGGGCAGGACTACGTAAAGCTTACCAAGAGTGCTGTTACAAGGTTGAGAGCGGACTGGAAATACAGGAGGTTGAGCAATTCCAGGAGGGGCTGGGGTTCCGGCCCAGCCAGAGGATAGAGACCTTGTTAACACCCGGAGATCCAGTTAGGACACCAGAAAAGCCATGCCTTAGGAGTCAGAACACGTCCTGTAGCAGGGGTCCGCAAACTATGGGTCCTATGATATATAAGTGTAGCCGCCTATGTTTGTAAATGAACTTTTATTGGAATACATCCATGCCCATTTGTTTATAATGACAGAGTTGACTATTTGCTACAGAGACCATATGGCCCACAAGCCTAAAATATTTATCTGGCCCTTAAGAAGAAGTTTTCTGACCTTGGTCCTAGAGTAAGGACTATTCAAGACCTGTTCCAATAAAGCCCCAAAACAAACTTCAACAAGATCCACAGGGGATTTTGCAATTTGATTCCTATGAAGTTACAGGAGCTTAGAAAACACCTTGACCTTTCACAGAATGCCCCTCACCCCACAAAAAACATAAAACCAAACCTCTCAAAGTTCAAGATGATCTGCCAGGTGGATGATGTTCCAGATTGAACAGTTTGCTGGAACAAAACTGAACACTCTTCAGAGGAAGATGACAGAATCTAGAATCTCCGTGATGCATCATTCATATTGTCCAGAATACGACAAAAAGCTACTAGACAGGCACAGAAACAGGAAAATGTAATCCATAAGCGAGAAAAAAATACTTAGTAGAAACAGACTCACAAGAAAAACCAAATGTTGGATTTAGTAAAGACCTTAAAGTTCATATTATAAACAGCATATTAGGGAAATATGATCCTAATGAGTTAATAGACCAGTCTTTGCAGAGGAAGGGAGGCTAAAGAGAGTGAATATGGGAAGACCAGTTAAAAGTCTGTTGCCAAGGCGCTGCTGAGAGATGGTGATGACAGATTATACTAAGATGGTAGTTATGCCTCTAGAGATACATAGATGTATTCAAAAGATTTTTAGGAGGAATATTTAACAGAATTTGGTGACGGGCTAGCTGTGGAGATAATGGAGTGGGTTTTTGGCTTGAAAAGTGAGATTGTTGTTGATGCCGTCCGCTGGGTTGGGAAACCCTAGAGAAGTATGTTTTGGACAAATTGTGTTAAATATTAGATATCTTTAGTTTTTCATTTCAAGAGTTCTCGATTATTAGCTAAGGCTCAGCTCAAATGCTCCCTCCTTTCCCAGCTTTAATATTCTTGCTCCTCCCCAGGCAGAATTGTCCACTCTCAGTGTTCCCGTAACACCCCGTTAAGACCTTTATTATATAGCCCATCATTCTCTTTTACAACATCTCTTTGCACCTAGACAGCCTAGGTGATGGCCTAGATCAAGAGCTCCCTGAATGGGAGGGACCATGCCATGTTCAACTTCCTGTTCTTGACTCTTAGCAGTGTACTTAGCACATAGTAGGTACTGAGTTGATGTTGAATGAACAATAAATTGATGAATGAATGAATGCAGTTTCTTAGACCATTTCATTCCCTGAGGCTTCTGATGGGAAACCATTTCTGAGATTAAGGGCAGGGGTTTGGGAATCAGACAGAACTGAGAGCAGGCATGGTTTTCTACTAACTTGCCAAGAAATTGAATAAATGACTTTAACACTTGTAAAATGGATATCAAAGAATGACCCCTTTATAGTAAATGAGTTATTCTTGGAAAGTGCTCAGGAGAGTACCTGTCCCACCAAAAGTGCCAAGTAAACGTTAGCTAATAAGAAGATGCCGGGCTTCCCTGGTGGCACCGTGGTTGAGAGTCCGCCTGCCGATGCAGGGGACGCGGGTTCGTGCCCCGGTCCGGGAGGATCCCACGTGCCGCGGAGCGGCTGGGCCCGTGAGCCATGGCCGCTGAGCCTGCGCGTCCGGAGCCTGTGCTCCACAACGGGAGAGGCCACGGCAGTGAGAGGCCCGCTTACCACACACACAAAAAAGGAAGATGGTGATGATGATGATGATGATGATGATGAAGGGATGGTTGTTGCCAAAGCAGCTAATCAAGGAGGGTTTTTGCATGGAACACCCGGCAAAGCTACTTTCAGAAGGGCCTCCACCATCCCTCTTTCTCCCTGTGCTCACACTGATGTGAGGATGCCTCTCACAGACCGAGACGTGTTCGCTTGTGCAACAGCACCTGCAAAGACTTGCTTATGGGAGTAACTCAGGGGAACGTGGGGACTAGGTATGTTTAGGAGAATAACTGCTCTTTTTCACGTAGGTCACTAAAGGGAAGATTAAAAGACAAATTAGAGTCTCTGGCTAGCTCGCATGGAAATACCAATACATGTGCCTACAAATTCAGCAAAGGCTCTCCCTCAGAGATGGCTCTGAGCAACTTCCTAGCTCCACAGTTCTCACTTCCTACCAAATTGGGTGCCGCCATTAAGTGTGGGGTTAGCAGAGTATATTTGGTTGTGCTTCACAAAAGTTTAAAATTTTGCTGAAGTAGTTAAAAGAGGACTCTGCTTAATTTTCTGGATTTAAATGTATTTAAACTCTAAATAATCATACGTTCAATGACCCCCTAAGTACTACAAGGTCACAGCGACCAGAAAGAAATAGGCTCTAATCTCATTCCAGCTCTCAGATCTTCCCACTGGCTCAGTCCCAGGCCAAAAGCTGAGGGAAGAGGCAGCCAGGCCTGCATGTCGTCAGTGCTCTGAAACTCCAGAGCATCCCTGCCGCACGCCCTTTGCCCCTCCAGGAACTTCGGTTATTCAGCTCATTGTGCAATTGCTTTCTGATAGTGTCCCCTCGCCCCAAGTCTCTGGTCCAAGTTCAAGGCTGAGTGACAGTCTTAAAGTGGTAACATCACAAAACACCCTCTAACCCTTAACCGCTTGCTCTGACCTTTACCTTATGTTACTAAGCTTATCTATCTCATGATGAAATGCCTAGGAAACGCCTAGTGTTTCCTATTTCTGAGGCATCCCTTTGCAGGAATAGGCAGCTGTTATCCTTAAAATATCCAAACAGGTATCTTTCCCAGGAGATGTTTTGAAATGCGAGCAAGAGATTCCTTCTCACTAGCCTTCGCGACGTGCCTGGATTCTAGGTTTCTGAAAACACAGTGCTTTTATCGGAAGTGAACCTTGTCTTGCTCTGGTGGGTGCTAGAAGTTCGATTTGGCAGAACTCAGGTGCTCCCTAGAGCCTCTCTATCCCCTGGAGATCTAGGGAAGCCTGACCAACATCCCCAGTCAAATCAGGCCTGTGAAAGTCCAGAGCTCTTCCTGTGATCTCTGTGAATTCCTGTCTGCTGGCATCCGCCTGGATTTCCTTATCTCTGTTCCTGATAGTCACACCTGAGGTCTAATTTCTGCCCCATGGTAACCTGAGCATAAGCCCAGTCCTTGCATAGGTTTACAACAGAGCCATTTGGACCAAGAATTTCACGAGGTTAGTAAGTCTGCTGAAGGTTTGAGCTGCCACATCATGTCCCTCTCCGCTTTTCACCAGCTCTCTCCCCATCCCCTTTTCCCCTCTTTTCATTCCCTCCCTGTAATGGTTAATTTTATGTGTCAGTTTGACCTGGCTAAGGAATGCCCAGAGAACTGGTAAAGCTTTCTTCCTGGGTGTGCCTGTAAGGGGGGTTCTAGAAGAGATTAGCAATCTAATCAGCAGAGTGAGTAAAGATTACCCTCACCAGTGTGGGTGGGCACCATCCAATCCTTTGAGGATGCTTATTATGAAACAAAAAGGCAAAGGAAGGGCACATTCTGTTTTTCTTTTCTTGAGCTGGGACGTCCATCTTCTCCTGCCCTCCGAAATCAGAACTCCTGGTTGTTAGTCCTTTGGACTTCAGGACTTACAGTGGTGGACACCCTGCCCCCCGCGCCAGTTCTCCGGTGTTTGGCCTCAGACTGGGAGTTACACCACTAGTTTCCCTGGCTCTCAGGCCCTTGGACAAAGACTAAATTATACCACCAGCCTCCTTGGTTCTCCAGCTTGCAAATGTCAGGTTATGGACCCTCTCGGCCTCTGTAACTGTGAGCCAATTCCTTTAACAAATCTCTTATATATCTATCTGTCTGTGTGTGTGTATATAAATATCCTATTGGTTCTGTTTCTTTGGAGAACTCTGACTAATACAGTAACTCTCCCTATATACAGTAACAGGCAAATCTTCCCCTTGCCTCACAAACAGTAGTTGCCTTCGTTCACATGTCCCTGGGCAGTCTCACTTTCCACCCCCAAGAATGTGTCATGGTATATTCCAAACTCCACCCCCAAGAATGTGTCATGGTATATTCCAAGCTAAGTGTTTCATTCCGAAGAGAGATTTTAGTGTCAGCTTTTAATACAATGACATATATTTTTCTTATTTCATCAGAATTTGGGTTACTCCTTCCACACTGGAGAAGGGGTGCCTTCTAAGCCCCATTCATCTAATCAGGAGCAGACCTGAAGCATTAACACACCTAGTTTGGGGAGAGCTGCAAGCCTAACTTGGGGAGTTGTGGATTAGGTAACCAAGCCCGTTCTGTTACTCCAGCCCCACCAACCTTCAGAGACATCTGGAACTACTGTGAAACGTATTGGAAAGAAAGAAAGTGGATAAGTATACGAGGCATAGACATTGACGCTAGACACACCCGCATTTGATCTTTAAACCTGCCTCTTACCGATAATCTGAGAAATGGAGATAGTAACAGATAACTAACTCACAGAGTCATTGAGAGTATTAGGATAAGAACGTACTGAAAAACCCCCAGCCCCTACTTGTTATGTAGTAGGTACCTCTCCTTTCATTCATGGTCAACAGTGGCTGCTGTACATTTCTGATATGTTTCAGTCCCCAAAGTCTCATTCACATTCACTTCTCAGTAAAGCCAGATCTGAAGTGTCACTCAGCCTTCCTTCCCACCAGCTCAGTCCCTGGCCAGCCTCAGGCACGGAGTCCTCCCTGGTGGTGGGGAATAGATGTACCTTCTGGTGATGCTTCCTGTGTTCAGCCAGGTTGGTCATGCCTTCCTTTCAGACCCCACCTCCATTGCCCATCAACTCCTTCCACGTAAGGCACAGAAGATGGAGCATCCATGTGGAAGTGATCCCCACTACAGAAACTAGAAGGATTTGGTATATTAGGATGATGGTCATTGAACTGGCAACCCCAGGCCAGTTCACACCTTTCCATGTGCTCATCCCACTTCTTGGAATATCATCTCCCCTAAGCTTCTCTTATCTCCAAGGTAGACAGCCATTCATTTTGCATAGTCACTCCGGGCTTCCGTAGTCACTCCTTTCAAATGATCCTCACCCGTCTCACACACACACACAGACACACACACACACACACGCACTCACATACGCACACGCACACACACAGACACACAGACACACACACATACAACTACTAAAATAGTCTTTTTCCCCTCCTTAAACTGTAAACTGACGTAGGATGGAGACTGTGTCATTTTTGTGTAGAATCAAATTCAACGCCAATAACACTGCCTCCAACTAAAGCCATCTTCCATCCATAGGAAACTCTCCAAGGCAGTTGAAAGCGTCAGCCTCCAATTTGAAAAGTGTTTCCTCCAATTTGCAAAACGTCTCATTGGATCTTCGTGGCCACCCTATATAATTCTCCCCCTAGCCCTTATTGCCTGTCAACAATGCGACCCGATTTATCTATTACTGGTTAGCTCTTGTGCTTCTGGATGTTCGCATTGTGCTTACAAAGAGAATTCAGTTGCCGGGGGGAGAAAAAAAGAGGACTCAGGTTCACTCCCACCTGCTTCCTGCAGAACCACAAGAAGAACCCTCTTTCAGGTCCTTCTGCTCTGCCAGGTGCACATCTGAGACATGAGGACAAACTATTTTATCTCCCTAGTCTAAGTTTCTCTATCGCCAAAATAGGAATAATAATAATATCTACTAGTTCATAATGTTGTGAGAATTACTTTGGTTAAAGATATAAAGCACACGCCTGTGCATAAGCACATGTACCACTCCTGGTACATGGAAAGAACACAATAAAGGTTAGCTGGTAGTAAAGGATCTTTCTTCCAAAGAACCCCTTTATCCAGGGTGAAGAGGTTGAGAAACATAAAGCAGTTTTTCCTGCCTCCCGTTGTAAGTCTCGCATGGCAGGCTTACTCCTCGCTAAGGTGTGACTTTGCTGTCTTGGGGCCTCTGAAGGCTCTGAGACAAGAAGAGTTTCATCGGTTATTTTTATTACGCCTTATTATTCTAGAGCCTGAATAAGCTGCATATTCAATTACCGCCTGCTCTCAGGCCAGCTGAGCTCTGTGTCCACACGTCCTCTTAGCAACACCTCTGCTGCCCCAGGGGAGCCCCTTGCCCTGTGGGTCATGTGCAGTGCCTCTGCTGCATTGATTTGGGGTTCCCCTGACAGAACCCTATTTCCACCATGACCGCTGCCACTGCAGCGTGGGGGGCAGGTTTGCGATCTCTAGGGATCCCTTTCTTCTGAACAGCCCCAGCCCTAAAGAATAAGTGACTTGATTGCCCCTGCGGCTCAGAGCTCGTCCTCTGGGGACACTGTCCAGTGGGCCCAGGACACAAGGCTGCAAGGGCAGATGAGACACACCGCAAATGCATCTCCCCTCCCAGCCCTTGGGCAGCCCTTCCCTGGGGAGGCATTTCTGCAGTCAACAGCCACCTGTCTTACCACCGCGACACCTGATATGGCATTCCACTGGCCACCTGGCTTCCAGCTTTGTCAAGAGCTCACTAGGTGACAATCGATACATCATTGTCCTAAAACTGTCGCCTAAAACAATGAACAAATCACACTGGTTGGTCTTCGGCTGAATAATGTTCTAGGGATGTATGGTGGATAAGAGGGGCACAGAACCCAGTCTGCTGAGGGTCGAAGTGGACCAGACACGCTGCCTGTACCCCTCACTTCTGCTTACAGTACCAACCTTCCTTTTCCAGATGGGGAAATGGCAGGTCACGTGGCTGGCAAGAAAAAGTAAGAGCTGGGCTTGGGCCCCAGGGCTCTTGGATGGCAAGCCCATGCTATACTCTTATGCGCCACTACGTCCCATGTCATGGCTTCGGGGAAAAAAAATCATGTGCAAACATGTGAGTTGGCAAAAAGTCCTTTGTGTCACTGATGGGAGATGCTGCTGCCCCCCCTCCCTTTGACCAGCCTCCCAGCTCCCAGTGAGTGTCTGGTCCATCTCTTAGCCCCCTTTGCCACTGGCCCGGCCTCCTCCAGCCTGGCAGGAGGCAAATCTTCCCAATTCTCTATAATAATAGGCTTTGGAAATTGGGTTACAAGGACAACCATCTCTCATTTCCTCTGGCAAGAGAAAAGTTACTCTGCGGAGGCCCTTTTCTTTTCAGAGCCCCTCCAGATGTGTTAACTCTCTGAAAACACTGCTTAGAAAATCGCACTTGAAGCAAGGCAGTTGAGGCTGCCGGGAAGCGGTGGGTGGTGGGATTTTAATGTGGTCCACGCTGTGAGCCCATCCCGGCTATCGGCAGAGCCTAGTGCTCAGGCCCTCAATTATCCGGTCTCTCAATCATCCCCCATCAAGCACAGCACATCTCAGTTCTCAGACCAGCCTCGGACTGCTTCGTGATAACCTTCATTTTCCGGGCACAGCTTGATGGCAGTGGATGTAGCTGGTGGTGGGAGGGCTGTGAGAGGGAACAGAGCAGGGCTGTCTTCCCCGTGGCTGAGGTCAGGGACACCAGCGGCATGGTGCCTACGGAGTCAGGGAAGCCACCGTGAAGCTACCTCGGGAGCACAGTATCTGGCTTTTACATCAGAGGGGGCCTGATGGCTGTGACATCTCAGACCAACAGTCTGCAAATCCCCTCCATGGGGTTCTGGAAGAGGCACAGTCGAGATTTTTTGCGCGGGGGGGTGGGGGGTGCTGTGGAGGGGATCTGGACATGCTGGGAGAGGAGTTGTATAGTCTGCTTGTTCTCACGCAGAAGAACATTTTCCAGGATGGAAGATCATGCTGGGTGTTAGATTAGAAGGTGGACCCGGGGCCTGCAGAAGAGAACCTTAGCAGCCACTAACTGGTCATTGATGGAACTGTTGACCGCTCTGGTTTGACTTCACAAAGGTAGCAGTTTCCCCTCTTAGAGTGTTTCTGCCGGTGAAGGCATCCCTCCTTCCTCCTCGGCCCTTTTCATCTCTCCCCTGGACCAGAGTGAGAACAAACAGCATCCTGACCTCTGGCTGTAGGCTTGGCTGGGCCTCCTCCCCAGGGCCACCAGCAGGATCTTTCTGGAATGCAAGCCTGATTGTGATACTCTCCTGCTCAAAAATGTTCCTTAGGTGGCATTTTGGTAAAGCTAGACTAGCATACGTATACATCCAAAAAATGCTGAAAAGACATACGACCGCATGTTAGGAGCAATTATTGTTTGCAGTGGATTTACATGTGATTGTTTTTCCTTGGCACTATCTTGGCATTCAAGTTGTTGGCACTGAGTTAAGGTAAATATTGTTTCTTTTTCTAGGTATAAAAATATCGTCTAGAAAAACAAATCCTCCTGCATAGAATAAAGCCCAGATTCCTTAGCCTTACAGTAAGCTCAGGCCAAGCTTCAATCTGTCCTATCCTTTAATACTCCCATTACATGACATGTCACAGGCCAGCCATGCAGTCTTCACACATGGCTGTTCCCCACCTACAATGTAGCCTCCTCCCCTTACCACTACCATTATTGTCTCTACTACCTACTTCCCCAGCCTTACTATAGCATCTTCTGCCTAGCAAACTCCTACTCATCCTTTGAGGCCCGCTACAAATGTCCCTCTTCTAGAAACCATGACTCCCCTCACTCAGAAGTTATTGTTTCCTCCACTCTGAGCTCATAGCTCTTGCTAATACTTTCCCCTCACTTCATCTCCAGCAGGTTATGAGGGATGAAATTTTACCCTGTCTCTAGATGAGGAAACCAGTGCCCAGTAGTAGCCAGTAGGTGACATGGCCAGGACCAAAGCCAGGCTGTCTGGCTCTAGATTCTTTGCTATTTAACTACTATAATTCAATAGAGCTTTAAAATAGTTGTTACCTGTCCCGAAATGTAAATAAGAACTGCCCCAATATGTGGGTTAACCCTGAGGGTCCCATGACATCACCACAATCATCCATCACTGTGATTGTCCACCACGATCAGTCCTGCCCCATTCATGTCACACATACTACCTTCTACTTCCCATGATCTCTTGGGCTATAGCCATATGCTGCTCAGCCTATCCCACTGGTACCCCCATGGCAACTCATAGCAATGATCATGACTACAAACCTAAAAAGGATATCAAGCTTTAAGTGTTTACTTTAGAACAATACTTTTGGATCCTTCCAGTATTTGGACCTGTAAAAACACTCTTCCTACGACGTATGCTCAAAGTAGGCAAACTGATGCTTTATTATCAGCTGGGGCTTTGGCCCCAACATGACTATGCAGAGCTCTTCTGAGCTGGATGGGACCACATGGAGGGCCTGATTTATCTCAGCCCTCACCTGTGTCTCTGTCTCTGAAATTTACATTTCCACTCTGCTGGGAAGAGTGGCTGCATCGAGACGAAAAGCTGGAAACACAGAGCAAAAGAAAGCATCTGGCCAAGTGCTGGGCGTGAAAGTGGTCCAGCCTCTGGCTCGAGGCTGTTTCAGTGCCTCTCGCATGAGCAGCCCGTGAGAAGGAGAAAGTCCACATAAGGCAGGGAGGTGGTGGATCCCATTATCATCCACGTTGCTGAGGTGGAGGAGGGAGATGTGGCCACGTTCCAAGGAAGGAGAGAGGCTGAAGCATCAGAGGGGAGGATTTCCACCTCCTCTGGGAAGGAGATTTCAAACCTGCCTTGTCATCCACTGCATTTCAGATCTCCTTAAAGGAGGGAAGGACAGAATTCTAGACGCATGACCAGGAAAGCACTATCATAGTGCATAAGATCTAGACCCCTTATTTTTAAAACAAGAGTGCCCGCCTGACAGCTACGAGCAGCATCTGTCAGCTACGATCCAGGCTAGTTTGCAAGGTGAGCACTGAAGGGAGAGTCTTGGTCTTGCTGGAATCCCATGAAACAGTTTGATGAAGCAGGTAACAAAGGCTTTGGGAGGAGATCGATTTGTAAACTGGTGATTCCATGATGATAGTTTTGAAAAGGGGAGGTGGACAGGAGTCTTGGCCCTGATCGCAGATGCCTTAGAACTCTGGAACTGCAGATCCAGATGGACCCCAATCCACAAACACTTCCTGAAAGAGCTTCATGAGCAAGGCTTTGCTAAGGGCCAGAAGGGAGGTGCCAAAAGGATTTAAGACACACTGTGTCTTCTATAGCATTTGTGTCTCTCTTGGTTCTGTATAAGTTCAAAGCATCCTAAAATGTTGGAACTAGACAGAAGCTCAAAGATCTTATTCTCCATCCTTATTTCCATTCATTCAATCAACAAATATTTATTGACTGCCTACTGTGTATCAGGCACTGGCCTAGGTGCAGTGCATCAAGGAGACAGATTGGTTGCAGCCTCCATAGCACTTACAGTCAATAGGAATAGGCAATAAATAAGCGAACAAATAAATACCTAAGATAATGTCCTAGTGTTACATCTGTGAATAAAAGAAAATAGTGTGATGAGATAGAGAATAAAAGGGTGGTCACTAGATTGGGTGATCAGAGAAGGCCTCTGAGGAGTTCTTTGGACTGAGATGTGAATGATGGGAAGAAGCCCCATATGAAGATTCAGGGAAAGTGATTCTCAGGCTGAGGGAATGGCAAGTGCAAAGGTCCAACAGTGGTGATTACAAACTTGATTTGCTCAAGGTCCAGCAAGAAGGTCAGGCTGACTAGAGTGAAATGGGCAAGGCAGAGAATCTTGGGAAGATAGTCAAGGGCTTGACTATAACTTACCAGCTAGCAGGGACTTGGAATTTATATAATGGTGAAGGGGGCCATGAGCAGCGTTAAGCAGGGAAGATACACACGGTGGATTGAGAGCGGAGTAAGAGAGGAGCTCCCAAGCCAGTAGACTTCCAGTCTAGTGCTCTGCCTACCGTACTGCCTGCCCAGTGTACAGTGACACCCCTTACCCGCTCCCTCTGACTTTTGCTCCAGTTTTCTAGAATTGCAGAGTGACGGACTTTGTCCTTCCTTTTAATTAAATGCTGAGCCAAAGAACAGAGAGATGTATGTACGTACGCATAAAGCAATGTCTCCTACTGAGCATATCTTTATCCCTTAAAGGGGAATGAAACGTGAGAATTAGTAACCAATTAATGTGCATTTCAACAAACTCTATTTTAATTATTCTGTCATAGGTTGTCTGCCTGTGAAATATTCCATGTTAATTATGTTAATTAAATCCTTTTAATAATCCAATGAAAGCGCCTCTTTTCCTTGATGTGCTGGTTAAAAGGAAGGCAATGGCAGACTTACGGCTCATGTAATTTGAATTAATGGCATGAATCCTGCTTTGAGCTTTCGTGTGCTTATTGAACTAGTGATCTCTTAATACTTGCTAGGCTTTTTTATATATAATTATCACACAATTGCCCTCTTATGTCTGAGAGTCTGCATTCTGACAAGACAGGGCTCCGGGAACTTGACCAGGGAAATACTTGACCTGTATCCTGTTCCTGGCTGTCATCACTGACTTGGGTAGACTGCGTCCCCCTGCCATCTGTCATCCTCACCCTGCAACTTGTCCCAATTTCTTGCTCAGAATTGGTCACTGTGGCTTTGATTTTAGACATTGAGCATCTCCTCTGTGCAAGGAGCAGTGCTGGGGACTGAGGAATTGGGTACTAAGTGGGTGTACCTACTGCAGGGGGGATGGGGGGGTTCCCAGACACAGGAGGAGGATGGGCAGGAGCTGTCCAGGGCAGCAACCAGAGGCAATTAATCAGGACAGAGGGGATGAGCTGCTCCAGCCAGGGGGCAGAAACCCTCATCGCCATGTCCAGTGGGTAGGAGGGAAGTCTGGCTTTCTGCAGGATGGACGGACTGTCCATCCATTAGGTAGCAAGCAGCAGGGGGACTTGTGGACCTGGGGACTCTCAGCCTCTGGGTGATGTTGCAGTTGTGATTGGTGAAAACACAGGTTGCCTCCACTATCCGAAAGTAGAGCCTTCCTATGAAAGCTTTTGTAAGCTGAAGTGGCATAAAGCAAAGAAGCAGTTACCTTAGGACACATCTTGCTCATGGATGCACAAAATAAATCGACATAAAGCACAGATGCCCACAGACACAGTTCAAAACTATGGCGGCTGGATGCTGAGCTGCTGGGTGTAGTTCTCAGGGAAGGAGCTTGGCAGGGCCACTTTTGCTGCTCAGGGTACATGATGCCTCTATAAGGATTCGCTGCGAGACAAATGCTGAGCTCTGTTTTCGCTTTTCACCTTTTTTGTAAAAGCAGAAATACTCTTTGGATTTCTTTCCACTAGCGAAAACAGGTGCTAATGTAGGTCTTTCATCAAAGTGAAGCGGTATAAAGCAAACTTTTGAAAAGCAGGGAATACTTGTACTTGGGAGGACGTGAGGGATTCCAAGGCTTGGTCCAGACTGGAGGGAGAGACAGACGGCAGCCAGGCGATGGGTCTGGGCCTCAGCCCCATGGGA